>WOVY01003887.1:0-188727 GCA_013436015.1 Rhipicephalus annulatus | reverse complement strand
TTCAAACACTAAAGCCTGTAAAACACTATCGAATAATGCATTAAATGTCTTAGCTAATGTACCAGCAGTACAGCTTAGAATACAGAAAGAAATAGAAATTTATAATAACACAAATAATAGAAAACAGTTTATTTAAATGATATTGTATTTGATGCATATTCTTTCACTAAAGGATCTACCAGCGGGAAATTCATTCTTCCAAAAGATTAGATTTAATTTTTATAGAGAGTTGAACCAAACAACAGAGTACAAAATTTATACAGACAGGACCATGCAACGAACTTGGAGCCAGGTCAGTGTTTGTAATTGTAAAGAGCAAAAAATAATAGATACTACACAATTCTCGTTCCCAATCATAGCAACAATTTCGAAGTTGAAGCAATAGTGATAACAAAGGCCATAGAGCATATTATTTCACAACAAAGTCGAAGTACCTATCATGTGTTGACAGACAGTTTGTCGGTGCTTTAAGAAATAAACGACTCACAAATCCTAAACACCTACATACTTAAAATTAAGCAATTACTAAATAAAGCAACACTAAACGACAAAATTCTCCTAACCTAAGTAAAAGACAAGCGGAAACATTGGCACCTATATAGCACATGAATTGCCAAAAAAGGCAACATAGTTCGACAGAAGTTGGTATCCAAATCTCGAAAAATTTTGTCAAAAAAGAATTACGAAAAAACTGTATCACAAATGGGAACAACTGTGGGCATAAGATAAAATGTCTCAGCAAAGTTACATACATAATTGGATAGAAAATATTACCCAAATTCCAAATCACTTTATTGCAAATTATCAGATTTCCCAAATTTTAACGGGATATGGACGGTTTCCTCATTATCTGTTCAGGTACGGAATAAGAAGAAATCGAATCTGCCCTTGTAATATCGAAGAACTAGATTTACAATAATCTTTCATTACTTCAACTTTACTAAAATATACAGAAATATATTGAAGAAAGTGTATAAGTCTTACAACAAAGTACGAACTCACTGACATTGTACAGCCCATGGTGGTTCTGGCGGAGACCAATTGTAATGTAAATGTGAAGAACGAAAAGTGGGTGAAAACGTGTCGTGGCACGGCACGTTATCTTTTCACCCACTTTTATTTCTTCAAACTTATATTACACTTGGTCTAATCACTTCCCCTATACATTCCTTGGCATTATTTTCTGTTAGATCTCATTAATACTGTGTCAAGACACGGAAAAACGAGTTCCTGAGTGTACACTCACTTATATATATATATATATATATATATCTATAATATATATATATATATATATTGTAGCGATGCTGAGGCAGACAGGCTAAAAAACAAGCAACTTTATTAGGGCGAACTTGTGCCCCAAGCCTAGTGACTATGGTCGTCGAGGCCGAGTAGACGAGAGGCACAGATTCAACTAACTTCCTCTTCCTCGTTGTTGGAGCGCCCGAACGCGTGACGCATGCCAGCCGGGTCTTGCTGGTGCTCTTGCCATGATGATTGCGGCGGCTACTTGGACGTGGCTAACCTTTCGCGGCATTATCCTCCTCCTCAGACGCATCGTCCCGATGCTTGAGAGAGTAAAATGATACATGCGCCCTCTCACTCGTTTTCCGACGATCTGTCATGATAGGGCTTCATGCGGACTACGTGTACCACTTCCGTGGTATTGCGGCGTCTTGAGCTCACGTGTCCCGCGGATCTAACTTCATAAGTGACGTCGCTGATACGGTTGAGTACTTCATAAGGGCCGAAGTATCGACAAAGAAGCTTTTCAGAGAGTCCGCGGCGGCGCACTGGGATCCATATCCACACTTTGTCACCGGGATGATAAAGTGCGTCACTGCGTCGCTTGTTGTACCGACTAGAGTCGACGCGCTGTCGACGGCGTATTCGGTATCTTGCCATTTGTCGTGCTTCTTCGGCTCGTTGCAAGAAGTCATCTAAGTCAGGTGGATAGCTGTTTTCGTCCTGTAGTGGTAACATGGCATCCAGTGGGGTGGTCACTCTTCGGCCGAATACTAGTTCGAAAGGGGCAACGTGGGTTGTTTCTTGAACGGCGGTATTATATGCGAATGTTACGTAGGGTAATATTTCATCCCACTGTTTATGTTCAACATCGACATACATTGATAGCATGTCGGTGAGAGTTCTGTTGAGGCGTTCGGTTAAGCCATTCGACTGAGGGTGATACGCCGTTGTTCTTCTGTGATCGGTATTTGTCATGCGCATCAGACATTGCATAAGGTCTGCAGTAAATGCTGTGCCCCGATCCGTAATAACGACGATGGGCGCACCATGTCTGAGCACTATGTTGTTCACAAAGAACTTGGCGACTTCGGCAGCTGTCGCACTGTACAGAGAGTCAGTCTCAGCATAACGGGTCAGATAGTCCGTAGCTACCACAATCCATTTCTTGCCGGCACATGATGTCGGGAAAGGTCCTAGGAAGTCCATGCCGACTTGTTGGAATGGGGCATCCGGAGGGTCTATTGGATGGAGAAGGCCGGCTGGTTTTACGGCTTGAGTTTTGCGCCGTTGACATTGACGACAAGTTTTCACGTAGCGCTGCACTGATGCGAGCAACTTAGGCCAATAATACTTCAGGCGAATCCTGGCGAATGTTCGGCTCACACCCATGTGGCCGGATGTTGGCTCGTCGTGGCATGCATGCAGAATTTCCTGTCGCATGGCTGTGGGCACGACTAGTAAAAACGTTTCGCCATTAGGTTCAAAGTTCCTCCTGTAAAGGACACTTCCTCGAAGGCAGAACGTGGAGAGCCCTCTGGAGAATATGCGAGGTACTTGAACGTCGAGACCCTGCAGGTGTTGTATAAGTGCCAGCAAATCCGGGTCATCTCGTTGTTGTTGAGCGATTTTGGATGCGTCGACAACGCCTAGAAACGAGAAGTCTTCCTCTTCAGGTACACTTGGATCGACAGGGAGAGCGTGACAGGCAGTCGGCATCACTGTGTTTCCTTCCAGATTTGTATACGACCGTAATGTCATACTCCTGCAGCCTAAGGCTCCATCAGGCTAGTCGACCTGACGGATCCTTGAGATTTGCTAGCCAGCATAGAGCATGGTGGTCACTGACAGCTCTGAACGGTCTACCATAAAGGTAGGGTCGAAACTTATTAATTGCCCAGATGACTGCGAGGCACTCTTTTTCAGTAGCAGAGTAGTTTGCCTCAGCTTTTGAGAGTTTGCGGCTGGCATAGGCTAACACTTTCTCTTGACCGTTTTGCCACTGGACCAGGATGGCGCCGAGGCCGACATTGCTGGCATCGGTATGGACTTCAGTGTCAGCTGTCTCATCAAAATGGGCAAGTATTGGTGAACCCTGTAGCCGTTTTCTTAATTCATCAAAAGCTTTCTGTTGTTCGCTTTCCCATGTGAAGGGCACGTCGTTTTTCGTTAGTTTTGTAAGAGGTTCCGCAATCTTTGAGAAGTTTTCCACAAATCGCCTATAGTAGGCACATAAACCCAAAAATCGACGCACTGACTTTTTGTCTTTGTGTGTAGGGAGCCTCTGAACAGCGGCTGTCTCTGGATCAGGACGAACACCGTCCGAACTAATGACATGTATAAGGAATCTCAGCTCTTCGAAGCAGAAGTGGCATTTTTCGGGTTTGATTGTCAAGTTTGCTGACCGGATGGCTTGTAATACAGTGCGCAGTCGCTCTAGATGTTTGTCGAACGTTGCAGAGAATAGCACCACGTCATCCAAATACACTAGGCATGACTGCCATTTCAACAGTGTCCATCATTCGCTGGAACGTCACTGGCGCGGAACAGAGGCCGAATGGAAGCGCTTTGAATTCGTAGAGGCCATCTGGTGTTACGAATGCCGTTTTTTTCATGGTCGTGCTCGTCTACCCCTATTTGCCAATATCCGCTTTTCAGATCCAAGGAGGAGAAAAACTTTGCGGATCGCAGCCGATCTAGTGTATCGTCAATACGTGGCAAGGGGTAGACATCTCGTTTAGTTACACTGTTGAGTTTTCGGTAGTCGACACAGAATCTAAGCGTGTTGTCTTTCTTCTTAACGAGCACTACGGGGGACGCCCGTGGACTATTCGAAGGCTGGATGACATCATCCGAAAGCATTTCCTCCACTTGCTTCTTAATGATTTCCCGTTCTTTCTGTGACACTCGATATGGATGCTGGCATATAGGCCTCGTGTCGTCTTGCGTCATAATTCTGTGTTTCGTAATTGACGTGCGCTGGACCTTCGAGGCAATTGAAAAGCAATCAGAGAATTCTTTTACTAAGGCGTAAATCTGTTTCTTTTGACTGTCCGGAAGGCTCTGGTTGACGGTCACGGATGTGTCGATGTTGCAGGCCACTGGTCGAGTGGTTGACGTGGTTAAGCTGCATAGTTCTGTCGCCATACAGAAGTCGTGTAAATAGGCAATAGCCGTGCCTTGAGCGATGTGTTGAAGTTCATTGGAGAAATTCGTAAGTAGGACATCTGCACGGCCATTCGTCAAGTGAACAAGACCCCGAGCTACGCAGACACCTTTCTTCAAAAACAGCCCTACATTTGTATCCGCTATGCCTTCGCGGTTGTAAGATGCGTCATTCTCTACGAGCACCATAATGCTGCAGCGTGGCGGCACAGTTACGTCATCATGAACAACGCGTAGAGCAGTTAGGCGTCCCTCAGATTCCTCTACAGGTATAGCTCCTTCAGTCGAAAACGACACGCTGGACCTACGCAGGTTAATTACGGCGCCATTAGCTCGCAAAAAATTCATTCCTATAATGAGGTCTCTTGAACATTCTGGTAGCACAATGAAATCGGCAACGTAAATAAAGCCCCGTATTTCAAGTCTTGCGGTGCATCTGCCAAGGGGCGTAATAATGTGACCACCTGCCGTGCGTATCTGCGATCCACTCCACTGTGTCAAAACTTTCTTTAGCTTCTTCACCATCTTGTGACTTATCACTGAATAATCAGCACCGGTGTCGACTAAGGCATTCAGCTCCCATCCTTCTATTCTCAACCGCAAATCTGAAGTAACGCTTTCGTGGTTGCACCGATTTACCGGAAATACACCGTCGTCGCCCTCAAGCCATATTGGAGGATCTTCGTAATTGATGTTATCAGCGGCCTCACCTCCACAGGTCGCTTTCTTCAGTTTTCCGGGAGTGGACTTGGAGAGCGATGACCAGGCTGCCTTGAAGGTGTATGTGGGCTGGATGACCGGTAGCGCATAGGCGATGGTGACCGTGACCGATGTTGGCGTAGAGGTGGCGAGTTCTGGCGCGTGGACAAGTACTCCTCAATCTCCGCTGGTCGTTCGCCGTTTCGGGGGCACGGTGCATACGACGGGAAGCCTCTTAATCCAGCCTGTCGGTAAGGGCAGAATCTGTACAAATGACCCGCTTCGCCACAATGGAAGCAAAGAGGCCTGCGCTCGTGATCACGCCAGACGTCACTTTTCCTTGGCCTAGGCTCCGCATAGCGATGCGTGCTACGTGCTCCTGGGGGCAGATAGGTAGCCGTTGGTTCCCGTGGACGAGGTGCGCTGCGTGCTGTAGATGGGAGCGGAGTCGCCGCCATCGCAACTGCTGCATTGTTGTGTACTGTGGGTTGTCGGAGAACTTCAGAGTACGTTCGAATAGGTCGAACTGGCTGCAGCTCACGCTCTGGTTCTCGTATGACCTGCCTCAGTTCGTCACGAACAACGTCTGTAACAGATAGTGCAGTTGAAGTCTGGGGCATTTGCAGTCTGCTCAGTTCTTCCCGAATAACTGATCTGATGAGCTCTCGTAGGGCTTCAACGTCGTTTCGCACGCCTCCAGAGAATAGCTGTGCGGATGCGCAGTTAACATTCCGGTTGTACTGCCGAGCGCGCTGTTCTAGTGTTCTTTCGATGGCCGTCGCTTCCGAATAAAACTCAGCAACAGTGCTTGGAGGGTTGCGGACGAGAACGGCGAACAGCTCTTGTTTCACTCTGCGCATTAGATGGCGCACCTTCTTATCTTCAGCCATGTTGTAATCCGCACGCTTGAACAGACGGACCATGTCCTCAATGTACATGGCAGCACTCTCGTTTGTGAGCTGGTTTCTGGATTGAAAAGCAGCTTCCGCCTTTTCTTTTCGGTCTACGTCCGCGAACGTAGCCACCGCTTGTCGTCGAAATACCTCCGAGGTAGACAACGAGGTTTCATGGTTTTCAAACCATGTCTTTGCGAAGTCTTCCAGGGCGAAGTATACGCGACGGAGCTTCTCTCTTTCGTCCCATCCATTCAAGCGCGCCACTCTCTCAAACAGGTCCAGCCAATCTTCAACATCCTCGTACGAGTCGCCGTAGAATACTGGCGGCTGGTGCGGTTGGCTAATGAACACTTGTGCTGGTGTTACCTGGGTAGTCATAGTGGTGGCATCCATAGTTTGAATTCCCCTTGGTGAGAAGTGAAGAGGACCGAACTCAGGTGAGTCACCTCGAAGACGGCGACTTGCCCTCTGGTGTACAGGAGTCACTTCCACGGGGTTGATTGGCTGGTCGTCGGGGCTACGCTGTTTTGAGCTCGCGTGGCTTCGATTCATAACCCAGCGCCTCCACCAGAAATGTAGCGATGCTGAGGCAGACAGGCTAAAAAACAAGCAACTTTATTAGGGCGAACTTGTGCCCCAAGCCTAGTGACTATGGTCGTCGAGTCCGAGTAGACGAGAGGCACAGATTCAACTAACTTCCTCTTCCTCGTTGTTGGATCGCCCGAACGCGTGACGCATGCCAGCCGGGTCTTGCTGGTGCTCTTGCCATGATGATTGCGGCGGCTACTTGGACGTGGCTAACCTTTCGCGGCAATATATATATATAATTCTGGTAAAAACACAAACTCCCAAAAGGATTTCGTAAAAGAAAAAAGAGGGTTCTATCGGAAACAGGACATCATCAAGGTATAGGAAGAAATCTGAAGCCCACCATGCTTTTCTAAACAAGAGAGAAAAAAATGAAAACCGAGGCTCAATAAACATCAACCATTAATTGGTTTAAAATACAGGAGGTAGACTGGAAAAATCAGAAAGTCTCGTTCATCTTGCTGGCTCCATCTTCCTTTCTCGGTATCGCAGTTTTCTCTGGATGGCATGGCCTGCGTATGTTCCTTTAGCTACTGATAACTGAAGAGTAATATCACAGCTGGGAGCCTCAACAGCATGACCTGCTATGAAGGCGCGATTTGACTGCGACAGATTAAAAGACAACCTAATGAAGACCGATGGGCCTTGGATCATCACCGGTGACTTCAACGCCCATCACATGCTTTGGGGGAGCACTAGGATGAATGCCAGGGGCCGGAATATTGTTAGATTCGCTTCCGATTACGACCTTTCTATCATGAACGATGGTACCCCCACGTATCTGCGGGGTCTCACGTATGGCAGTTGCCTTGACCTGACATTGGTGTCACGGTGCTTCTCTCACAAAGTTAAATGGTTTTGCGATATTGAGACTCATGGGAGTGATCACATACCCACCTACGTGACGATCGATGGTATCATAAAACATTTCTCTTCCGGTGTTGCAATTGGCACTGACTGGTCGATGTTTACATCGCGTGTTGAGCACGCTTGCCAAGAAGGCCTCGCCTGCAGCCTGGAAAATACCATAGCGGAAGCTATGCAAGCGTCCAAATGTAAATTACCATTTTTGTCTAAAATAACACAGTTTGACATCGAACTGGAAAGACCACGAGCTATACGAAGGCGTGCTGAACGACGATACAGACGCACAAGATTAATTTACGATATGAGGGAAGCAAGGCGGCTCCAGAAAAAGATTCAAAGACGCATTTACAAGCTGGAGAGCGAATGCTGGAAAGCATTCTGCAAATCTCTAGACCCTCATAAACCGCGGTCATATATCTGGAGAACAGTTCGTGGTCTTCGCTCCTCTCCGCAACAACGGCACCCTTTTAAAGCTTTGGCACTTCATCATGGAAAAACAGAACTCGAGGTGGCTGAAGAATTTTGCACGAGAGTTGCCGGGAATATTATGAACGAGAGCATCGACGCCGTGATCGTTCCTGAGACGCGATTACCAGAAATGGACATTCCATTCACCATGGAAGAACTGGAAGGTGCGTTAGTCGCTTCTAAGCGCATGTCATCGCCAGGTCCTGATGGTATTACTTATAGTGCGTTGGGACACCTTGGACAAAGAGCCAGAAATGAACTTTTAACATGCTTCAACAACTCCTGGCTCAGCGGCAGTGTTCCGCGAGAATGGAAAATAAGTCGATTAATACCACTTTTGAAATCGGGAAAATCACCATGGAACTTGACAGCGTATCGCTCTATTGCACTTGCAAGCTGCCTCGGAAAAGTGATGGAAAGAATGGTTCTATTTCGTCTGGAGTGGTACTTGGAACGATACACCAAATACCCTTCTTGCATGGCAGGCTTTCCTCGGGGCCGCTGCTCCATCGACTGTGTCCATGACTTATCGACATTTGTGCAACAAGAAAAAAGTCGCAAGCGCATATCAGTGGCACTCTTTCTTGACGTGAAGGGTGCATATGATAATATAGCTCACGATGCCATCCTCACTTCTCTCGCAGCAATGGGCATTGGTGGACGAATGTTTCAATGGATAAAAGATTATATAACTGGCAGGGGTTTCTTTGTGCAAACATAGGAGGGTACAACTGCTGAACATTACACCTACTGCGCAGTACCTCAGAGAGGTGTTTTAAGCCCCACATTGTTCAATGTGGCCCTCATTGGTCTGGTGAAGGTTCTGCCAAAGTCGGTGTGCCTATCCATATACGCCGATGATATTTGCCTCTAGAGTGCTGCAATTACTCGCCCTCAGGTGCGTGCACGAATACAGCGCGCAGCAACCCTCACAACAGCCTACCTTCAGAAACAAGGCCTAACTATATCAACTGTGAAGTGCGCGTTGATGGCGTTTACACGCAAACCAATGACGCCATACCCTGTTTACATCAATGGACAGAGTGTCAAATTTGTACGGACGCATCGTTTCCTGGGCATAATAATCGACAGAAGTCTTTCGTGGAGCCCACATTGTGCGTACTTCAAGAAGAGACTGCTATCTATTGTGCATATAATGAAATTCATGTGCGGGAAAGCATGGGTAACTTCTGTGGCCTCCATGCTACAGCTGTACAGGGCCCTATTTCTGGGTCTATTGCGCTACAGCTTGCCCGTACTGACTAACACTTGCGAATCCAATACTCATTCATTGGAGAGTTTGCAGAGTCAGGCACTGCGTATCTGCCTAGGACTGCCCCAATGCGCTTCTACTTATGCCACAATCATGCTTGCCAAAGACCATCCGGTCAGGACATATAAGAGTTGTGGATTGCCTCAGAGCGCACATCCGACATGCTAGCCGTGTCCCCGACCACCACTAGGCCCTTCTACCCTCCGGAAGACCACGTGCTACGTTTTCAGACGTCATAGCCAAGCACCTAAACAGCATTCCATCAGGTTACACGCCAGCTTCGAGAATGGCATGTCCTTTGTGGTGCCTCGACCAGCCGCAAGTACGTCTAGAAATTCAGGGAATCAAAAAGAAAAGCAATCACTCCAGAGTAGCATTGAAGCAAGCAACACTGCTATTATTACATGAGTCGTACTTAGACCGAACGCAGATATACACTGATGGGTCCGTCTCGTCCAGCAGCTCCAGGTGGCGCTGTAATTCCGGCTGCAGCAATGACAATCAAGTTTAAGTTGTCGCATATGACTACATCTACGGCATCAGAGCTTGCTGCTATAAGGGCTGCTTTACAATATATCGTTCAAGAACGTCCATGAAAATGGGTCATATTCTGTGATTCGAAGGCAGCGCTTCAGAGTTTGCAGTCTGCCATGCGTAGGAGGAGTCATGACCAATTGGTACAAGAAATACGACATTGCCATCATGAAGCTCTAGCACGAGGGCTTGATATTATACATCAGTGGCTGCCTGGACATATCGGTATTACCGGAAATCAATTAGCCGATGATGCAGCCCGCTCAGCCCATGAAAGAACCCATGTGGTCCCGATTCTTCTATCAAGGAATGATGCAGCAAGACAACTTTACCTGCGGGCTCGACATCTCAAACGTATGTTCTGGTCGTCTACCAGCTTCCAAAGGTGTCAATTTTATGAACTGGATCCTTGGCTCAAGCTAAAGCTTCCATCACAGCTTTCCCGCTCCGATGCGACACTGTTATGCCGCCTTTGCTTGGGTGTTGCATTTAAAAAGGTGTACTCCTTTCGCATTGGTATGGCAGACACCTCTACATGCGACTTCTGCGGAGCTGAAGAGACCATCGAACACGTCCTGTGCAGCTGCGCTTACTACGACACACAGCGATGCCAGCTCCGGATGGTTTTGAATAAACTTGACCCCGGACCATTTTGTGTGCAGAAGATACTAGGACCTTGGGCATCTGCCTCAGTTGCGCAGAAAGCAACTAAAGCACTGCTACTTTACCTAAAGTCAACAAACTTGAGCGACCACCTGTAGACTGTATGTGCTCCCCGAGTGTGCTCATGATTGTGTGTACCTTCTCATCTCTCTGCAACCTCTTTTCTCCCCTTTATCCCTTCCCCAGTGCAGGATAGCAAACCGGATGCGCGTCTGGTTAACTTCCCTGCCTTTCCTTGCATCTTTATCTCTCTCTCCTGGTATGAAGGCAACTGATGGCATCAACACCTATGCCATGAACCAACTATATTCCCGCATCTCTCGCAGAAGTAGATCATCCCCTGGGCTGAGAGGAGCAGCATATGTCCTCCCTCGTCAGTGGCATGTTCGAATCCGGGAATTCAAAAAAAGGGGGAAAAAATTGGCAGCATATCCACATAGTGAATGATGGACAGTGGGGCGAAGCATTCATCCGTCCATTCGTTCTTGCTTCCATCCATCCATGCGTCCGTCTGTGTGACCGTCCACGCGTCCATTCGTCCGTCCGTGCGTGCATCTATTCATGCGTCCGTCCCTGCGTTCGTCCATGCATCTGCTCCATCATCCGTTCATGCGTCCATCCATGCATCTGTCTGTGTGTCCGTTCGTCCATCTATTGAACACTTCAAGTACCACGATCTCGCATCTTTCATCATATATTCCCCATATAGAAGCTCCGCCATCCAGCGGACATTCCAAGAACTAAACGAGAGGTGGCACACGCCCACTTTCTTACGGCTTGCGCTTCAGATCTACTTCCAACTTTTAACCACCTCGAGTCCAAGGTATATACTAGTTCACTGTATTCATGGCACTGCAGCCCAACGCTCGCTAAATTTTTCTAAAACCAAGGGGGTTACGCCCAGCGAGTATAACGTAGCAACCTTTTCCTGTCAGATAGTGCTCAATGTACATGCCAATGGCTGCTAAAGGGAGATGAGAGACAGGAGAATTTGGCTTTTACTTTCTTACGGTTTGCGCTTTGGATCTACTTCCCACATTTAACCACCTCGAGTTCATTCATGGTATATACTAGTTCATTGTATTCATGGCACTGTGGCTCAACGCTCGCTATACCTTTCTAAAACTAAGGTGGTTTCACCCAGCGAGTATAACGTAGCAACCATTTCTTGTCAGATAGTGCTCAATGTGCATGCCAATGGATGCTAATGGGAATCGCAGCGTGCGCGTTAACTAAAAGTCAAATGCTCCTGTCACTCATTCCCCTTTAGCAGCCATTGGCATGTACATTGAGCACTATTTTTTATTGTTCAACAACGCACAGAAGAAATCTCTCACTGGCACCACCTTGGAGGTCAAAATGGCATACTTGTTACGTGCTACAACAGCTACGAGGGACGAACAGGTGCTTCTTTAAGGAGCTTGGCCCCCCAAAATTATTGGCAGAAATAAATCAACAGTCTCATCGAGAAAGCTTTGGCCTAATGAGATTAACAATGGCATAACTACTTACTTGTTATATATATATATATATATATATATATATATATATATATATATATATATATATATATATATATATATATTGTGGGGATTTGTTACTTACATCGTCCTCATCCCTGCATGATCACAATCACCATCATCCGCTTGTCTCTTTGTCCTCATTGCCACTCTGGGTCATCATCATCGTCATCGTCTGTGTACTGGCTCTGCCCGTTAGTTTTGCGACGTCTTTCCTCAATTAAACGCTGTCGCAACCAAGACTACCAAGACTTCATGTTATATATATATATATATATATATATGTATATATATATATATATATATTTATATATATATATATATATATATATATATATATATCTATATGTGTGTGTGTGTGTGTGTGTGTGTGTTCTGTTCTGTTCTGTTCTGTTTTAACTGTTTTGCTGTGGAGAGGTTGAGGAGCCTATTGCCTCGGCTACTCCATATCACAGAGTTGTGCAGCGAAAAATAAAATAATACAGAACGGTACCCTAAAACTAACAATACGGAAAAGGAAAAAAAAACACATATTAGCACACTGAAACCAGTTCAAATAACATGTCAATACACAGTTTTCTTCACGCAGTTCACACAGTCATAAACTACTTACACGCACACCCTACTCCTCTAATGCCAGTATATACATGGCCACACTTTACATAATACCCATTTCTGGCTGTCAGTCATAGGCGCTTGTCCAGTCCGGTCTCCACTAAAAAGTCTGTCAGGAAGATTATTGCCTTTTTCTGAAGATGCATCTCAGGCCATGGTCCAAGTAGTTTCTTTATTGTGAGGGGCCGTCTGTCCAAACTTGCTAATTTGTTCTTTAATTTTTCTCTTTCTTTCGCGTATTTAATGCACTCCAAAAGAATATGGCGAACATTTTCTTCTGCATGACCACAATGGCATTCCGGTGAGTTGGATCGATGTATCTTGTGCAGGAAGCTGTTTGTGTATGCTACTTCCAATCTAAGTCGATGGATCAATGTCTCTAGGTGTCGTGGAAGGTCTGTCGCTATGGAAAATTTTCTGTGTGGATCAACTTCATAAAGTACCGTTTCCTTTGATTTAGGGCTCTCAAACCACTTCTCCATCGAACAATGGTTAGCTCCTTGCGATATAAAATGTCGAATATCCGTCCCAGATATAGGGATTGAGCAATTCCGTCCTTCCTTCAATGCTTTCTTCGCGAGACTATCAGCATCTTCATTTCCCTTTATTCCAATGTGGCTGGGTATCCATTGGAATACGATGTCGTGACCCTGCGATGAGGCATATTCCACAGTTTCTGCGATACATTGTGGTATTTCACCATTTCTGTAAGGTGATCTCGCATTTCTGATTAGCTGAAGAGCAGGTTTGCTATCAGTGCATATCACCCATTTTCGTGGATCTGGATTCTCGCAGATAAGCTTAACTGCTTCAAAGATAGCCACCAATTCTGCTGTCGTCGATGAAGACTTGTGCGATAATTTGTACATCTTCTTTTCCTGAATTTCGGGTATAAAGACCACACAGACTGACGCTTCTTCTGTGCATGATCCATCTGTATATATCTTCGTTTTTTCATTATGCATTACATGAAGCTGATGAAGTACCAACAGTGCCGCTACTAGAGGTGCCATGGCTGCTTTCTTCTCTATGCCGTCTATTTCACGGATAACGTTGAGAAGTGGCAGCGTCCAAGGTGGTTTTGAAGGTTTCCATTGTTTAAATTCTGGTACTACTGCTTCAAATGATGATATAGTATCCTGTAGTCTCGTTGCCGTTCTTTGTGTTAGTGCACCAGATAAAAAATGACTTTCATGTTGCGTGAAAATTCTAAATAAATTTCGAGATGTTTCTTTAGTTCGCAGTACTGCCAAAGGTGGCTCTCGAGCCTCCGCATACACTAAATCAATGGAAGTTGACCGGGGTAAACCAAGACATACCCTCAAGCTCCTTGCCAATAACAAGTGAAGTCTCATTTCGGTGGTGGCTGGGAGTCCGTGCAGCAGGGGCAGTGAGTAAGTTACAATGGGGCGTATCCAGGCAACATGTAGGGCTAATAACGACTCTGTAGTACCACCCCATTTGGCCCCGCAGAGATGCCGGAGGATTCGAATGCCCTGATTCACTTTTTGTTCCAGGGACTGGACATGAGGCGACCATGTTAGTCTCCGGTCTAAAATTACTCCCAAGAATTTATGAGTTTTAACCATTTTAATAGGCTGATTTTGCAGAATAATCTAGAAATTTCCAGGTCTTTTTAATGTAAACGGAAGTATGGCTGTTTTGGCCAGACTCAGTGCCATACCTCTTTTTTTTAGAAAATGGTCTACATTATCCAATCCTTCTTGTAGAGTTTGTTGTATATCCAAAAACGATGGACCAGACGTCCATATGCTGATATCATCAGCATATACTGAACATCTGATGTTGGGTGGAAGATTATACGGGAGCTGCGCCATGACTGCATTAAAGAGAGTAGGGCTTAGTACGCTGCCCTGTGGCACTCCTTGGTTGACCACATGTTCTGACGTTGGGCCCTCCTGCGTAACTACAAAAATTTTCCGGTGCTTCAGGAAGTCAGCGATCCAACGCAGTATCTTGCCCTTGAATCCCTGTAACGCCAGGCCTTCCAGAACGTGAACGTGACTCACTGTGTCGTATGCTCGGTGGACATCAAGGAATACAGCGACAGTGATGTTTCCTTGCGTTCGTTGGTTTTACACATCTGTGACCAAATCCAGAATACAGTCCATTGTGCATCTACCTCTTCTGAAGCCGGCTATGCTTTCTGGTAGTAGTTTTTTCATGTCTTGCCACCATAAAATTCGTTCATTGATCATTTTTTCCATCACTTTTGAAAAACAACTTGTCAAACTAACCAGCCTAAACGAGTCCAACTGCATAGGGCTCTTCCCTGGCTTTAGAAACGGTACTACTTTTGATATCTTCTAAGTTTCCGTAACTGTTTCTTCTTGCCAAATTTTATTATAGATGTCCAACAGGTGTAATTTTCCTTTTTTGCACAAATTAGCAAGAGCAGCGTATGTAACTCCATCTGTTCCTGGTGAACTTGTTCGTTTTACTGAAGACAACACATATTGGAGCTCCTCTGGTGTGAAGCTGTCATCCAGATCTGATGAACTGTTCGCAGAGGACTTTGTTACAACCGCCGAAGCTGATTCTGCTGAGGATTTATATTCGCTCGTTTGGGCGGTCTCTCCATTTCTCAGTATAAGATCGCAAAATTCTTCGGCAATCACACGTTCGCTAACTCCTCGAGACAGCGCTAGAGCCTGTAGTGGTCTCGAGTGGACTACTGGCTGTCGGAGGGCGCGTACCATGTTCCACAGTTGAGTCGCCGAGGTAAATGGGGAAAGTGAGGCACATAAATCTTGCCACCTTTTGGTTGAAAGCTTCTGCAGTTGGTTACGCATTGTAGTGTGTACTTTCTGTGCAACGTTGAAATCTTCTAAATTACCTGACCTGCGATATCTTCTTTCAGATCGGCGTCGTATTGCCCGAAGCCTCTCATACTCAGCGTCAACACCCGAATACCCATCTGGAATGGATACTGTACGAGTTGCTTTTGTTAGAAAATTTTTTATCTTCGATGCATACGTTTCTGCGTCAGAACAGGGTTCAAGACTTTGTCTCTGTAGTTCTCGAAAGATTGCCCAGTTTGTAATTCTTGTTGTGCGGTTATTTCTTGTTTTCTTCAACTTTGGGTGATATATGAATACTGGCAAGTGGTCACTTCCTCTTGTGTCAGCGTCTGCAGTCCAGTCTGCTTCAGCCGCTAATTCAGAGGAGCACACAGTAATGTCTAGTACGCTGCAGTAGTTATGCCCCCGTAGAAACGTTGGAGAACCATCATTTAGTATAGTGTAACCATAATCTTCGCATATTTTACTATAGCAGATCCCCTTACACTACAACGCTCACTACCCCACAATTCATGGTGCGCGTTAAAATCTCCACATATAATTATAGGATCATGGTCAGATCTACACACTGCAGCCAACTCTGCGTATGAAACGTTTGCTTGAGGGTGCACGTAAACACTAACTACAGTTACAGTAACGTTACCAAACTTCACTTTGCATCTAACAAATTCCGGCGCATCTGTTTTTGAAGTGGCCACAAGTGTCGACGGAATATCGCGTCTCACACACAACATCACTCTGCTTTTTGCAGCAGGACGGTCTGCTTGGTACACCACATAATTGGACAAGCGAAAGTTAGTGGATACTCTTGTTTCGGAAATACACAAAATCGGAAACCCGTGCTGAGCGACGAATTTCCGAAAATCTCCACTCTTATTCTGCAAACCGTTGCAGTTCCACTGGAATATTGCACTTCTTTTGTACCAGTTAGATAGTCCGGTAGCCATGATTACGACAAGAGAAGATGCTCAACATCTAGCAGCAATTTCACTTCTGGTAAAGAACCTGCTTGTGGCAGGCATCGTAGAATTGCTTTGAGAGCCGCAAAGATTATTGGCAAAATAACTTGCTCGCTTCCGGCTGTCTCCGCCGAGATCGCATTTCTCGAAGAAGTTTTGCTCAGCAAGCTGCTGTGACCCTTCCCTTTGGTAGTCAGTGGCTCCTTGGCTGTGTCTGGCCTGGTAGAAAGTTCCACTTCAGCATGTTCCTGGGCCCGGACTTCTTTTCCAACGCGATGTTTTGGTGCTGAGCGCTTCAATACTTCCGAGTAAGAGTCGTGGCGCCACTGTTTTGCACTTTTTTGTGCCGCAGGAACATCTTCGACTATATCCGCATTGGGTGCTGGACCTTTTTGTATCTTATGGTACCCTTTTACAACTCTCTCTCTTTGTGCCGCTGATGCCAAATGGTTTCGCGAGCAGCCTGAGAACGACGCCGGATGTGGTCCAGCACAGTTTGCACGCTTAGGTTGACGCTTCGAGGTGCATTCTTTGTAATCATGTACGCCCGCACATACCTTGCATCTCTTGGTTCCCCTGCAAGTCTTAGCCTTATGCCCATATCTCTCGCAGTTGTAACACCTTACCGCCGGCTCAATGTATTCCTCGACAGTGTGAACCGTAAAGCCGAGAGCAACTCTTTTTGGCAATGGCATGTCATGTCTAAACTGGAGTATTACATTACGTATGGGCTGCATTGTGGCACTTCCATCTTCATTTCTTACCCATCTCTTTTGTCGTGTGACCGAGATTACTCCAGCATCTTTAAGATAATCCAGTAGGTCATAATCACTGTATTTGAGTGGAACATCTCTTATCTTTGCTAGGGTCTTCATGTAAGACTGAGGTATCATCGCTTGTACAGGCAATCCAGCCAGACTCTTGATCAGCAGTAACTTGTTTGCCGAGTACAAAGACCGTACTCCAACACAAAAACTTCCGTCTCTGTTGATTCTTGATGATGTCACTTTCTCATTGATAGCAGAGATTATCTCAGACGCTATGCGATTGGGATTCACCTTCCAGAAGGAGTCCTCGGCAGCGATTGGTCTGAATACCACCGGTATCTCCGTAGCTCTGTTCTTGTGATGGGTGACCACAGTGTAAGCTCCCTCGTCTTCCTTGGGTGCTTCTGTATCCATCTGCGTCATGTCATTAAGGGAGTACGTCGATGTAGCGTCATCGTTGTCAACCTCTTCCTCCTCTGTACGCCTCTTCTTGCACTGCGAGGCCTCGTTGCTCTCTGTAGGGGACGTCGATATTGTTGCTGAGCCTGCAGCAACTTGAAGTCGAGCGGGATGGATAAGTGGTGCTCCTCTTGGCGCTAGCGGCACCTCGTTGTCCCCCATACCCGGGCTTTGCCAGGTATGAGGCACGGGCCCGCTAAGGGGCAACTCTGATCGCGATGCGTAGTGAAACTCCGACTCACCGATGTTTAGCTGCCACTCTGGAGACAGTCCACCCACCGCACACACTGTAAAAAGATCCTGAACTCAATATAATAACTGAATTAAGAGAGCGAAATGAAGCTACGGGCTTCTTCCATTCACTTCTTCTTCTTCTCGTGTGTGTGTGTGTGTGTGTGTGTGTGTGTGTGTGTGTGTCTGTGTGACGCAACGATGAATGGGAGACGTGGCCTGGCTCATACGCCATGTTTATTCCATAAGCACTTCTTCCTCATCTACTTCTCCTAACCATCCCTGCCTTCTTACGTCACAGGATTCCCCCTCCCCCCAAAAGATGGCACCGGTTACAAACTACATCAAATTGAAAAAGAGAATACACAAAATAATGGCCAAATTCGCAGTTTCACGTCCCGACGGTGTTCCACAATTTCACTAAATCTTCAAGGCCGAGGGAGCTGTCCGGTGATCTTTATGACGACTCTGGTGGACGAGCTTGACTGTTGCATATACCGGACAGGGTGCGCTACACATGGATACTGACAATACTGCTTGAACTGTTTTGGGGACAAAGCCAGGTTGGAAGGCATTGTTGAATCGGTGGCTCGTATGTCGTCGGGGTTGCATATTTCATCATGAATGGTGCAATTCCGGTGCTTCTTGCTTACGTGCTTTTTTGAAAGGCTGTGACGAAGTGGGTGAGTGCTTGCAGTGTGCAAGCAGTGCTTCCGCATCTTTCACAGCGTTTTCTGTGGTGGTGCAGTCGGTGTAATAGCAAGTGGAGGGAGTGTCTCTGGTGACTTTTCTTTGTGCGAAAGTGCCCTACGTCTTGAATTAGAGATCTTATTTTGCAATGTTCTCCAATTGGTGAGTGCGCTTCCGTTGAATATTGCGTTCGTTGATGCCCTCGTTGCAGTCTCTTTCGTTGTAGCATGAGTTTGTGAACTTGGCTTTCCTTGCTTTGCTGAGGCTGCTCAGGAGATGGCTGTAGTGGCGCCCCTTCCGTAATGCCGTAATGGGGCATTCATTTTCTTCGGTGTTTGACGCGTCCTGTAGACAGCTGATGAATGGTAACTGGTGTCTTCCTTGTCAGGCATAGTTGGTAATGAGTCATCATTGCTAGCACGCTCTTCAGAGGCTTGAGTGACGGGGTTCATTACAGGCGCTTCCAAAACACAACTGTGTACGATGTTTAATGTATCATGCACTTCTGCATTTGTTCGATTCGTGAATTGGTGAGCTCTGCATCTGCGCGTCACAGGTCACATGGCATTATTAGGTTTGAACTGCAGATTTTGGCAAGTCTGCGGTGCCATAGAAATGACACGAAACTCTTTAGGGGATTCTTTTTCGCTGCTCGCTGCGAGTAGTTCTTACGCCTGGTAGCGTGCGACGTTCGATGCGTTTGAGCCTTCTGTTTTCTTTGGACTCTCGAGGGTGTGTGCAATATATGGTGATGCATGAAACCGTACGGAAGAATAGTGGCTTTACAGTGTATTGTTTCGATGCGCCAGGTCATCTACGATGAATACGGCGTCTTTATAAGGCAAGTGGTGAGCGTTAGGAGCACTTGATGAAGCGCGTGACGAAAACCTAGGTGGTGGACCACGTATGCGAGACGAAGAGTGAAGGGCATCAGGTGGGTCAGCAACGTCTCGTGTAATATGCTGAAGCGATGACTCGGAATTTCCGACTGTTGCGCAGAAGGGAGGCACGCTTGACAATTGGGTTTTTTTCCAATATACGCATGGCCTTTTGTAAGTAAACGCATGTGCCACTTCGTCTTGAGGAAGTAGTCAATTAGCGCGAAGATTTCGAATGGTTGAGGACTGCTTAGAAAACTTACGATAGTGTGCGGTTGTCTAGACGGTTTGCAATGAGTAGGTCATGGTCATAGTCGTTAAAACTGGTAATCATCTCCTCTTTGATTTTTCGCCATGACTAGTCGTTTTCGAATAAGTGTGTTAGGTAAAATTTAAATGCCTGAGCAGTGACGCAGTCGCTGAAGTTCGTAGCCATCTCCCGTTTTAACCAAGATGCAGCGGTAGCGTGGAGCTCGAACAGCTAGAACCAGTCTTGTACGGGTACATCGTCCACTGCTCCGGTGTACTTGGAGATGGGAAGGTCAGTAGATGATTCTGACATGATGCTGGTCGATGCGAAATGCTAGGCGCTTGTACGGTAGTCCATGTATGCTCAGGGTATCATGCGGAGAACTGCGTAGATGATGAGCCGACTGATGAAGGGGCTGAAGGTCTTCATCCTGTCGACTCGTGTGACGCTACGATGAATGGGAGACGTGGCCTGGTTCATACACCATGTTTATGAATGAAGATGATGATGATGATGCCTCCGGGGGATCGGTCAATAATTGAGGATATGAAATTTAAAGCCTTTCAAATGATACCTAATCCTAACAGGAGGAGGACAAAGCACGTCTAAATACAGAAAGAGTGCAATACTTTTTTGCCATTTCGGCCAGACAGAATTACATATATCTCAAATTAAAATTGCAGTAATTTCAAAACACGTTTATAATTGATGTTTAGAATTTGCTTATTATAGTATAATAATAAATATGCAAATTGGAGTTTAGAGGTGCATTCGTTTTGTTTCACGAAGAAAACTGCAGACGGCATTAAAGGCATTACTGTGGCTGTAGCCCAGAACCGAAGCACCAAAAGAGAGTATATTCTGAATGGTTAAGGGAAGCCCAAGGTTAGCAAATAGGATGGCAAAGAGATGTTTTCTCAATGGACTGTAACGGTGACAAGACAAAAATAACGGTCTATTGATTCCAGATCTGTACAAAAGCTGCATAGGGGAGATATTCCCAGACCAGCCCTGCGTGAGTACAGATTCAAAGGGGGCACACGACATCGCAATCTTGTTAACATGACTTCCAGTTGTCTAGTATGACACCAGCCGGATTTCCATCGATATTTCAAATGTCTAAATTCAGTGCTTGGTGTTACTGATTCTATGGCACCAGCACTGAGTGCAAATTTTCGATATCTTATAGCCGTTATACTGGGCAGCACCGGAAGCACAGAATGTATTGGGCCATTTAATACCATTCGAGCTAATGAGTCCGCCCTTTCATTTAACTCTAATCCGCATTGTCCAGGTACCCATAATACTTTTAAGAGCTTAAGCAGTGAAAGAATTAGCGTAAGGAATGTCCTTAAGGCATCTGATTTAGATGAAGCTGTCAGTGACGTACATACGGACTGGGAGTCTGTAATTATTATTGCAGTGTTGGCGTCCAAAGTTAGTTTTTGTAGTGCTAAAACAATTGCCAAGAGTTCAGCTTCAAAAATAGGTGTAAAGTCTGGCAGTCTTACTGAAAACGACCAGTCAAGTGAAGTAGAGTAAACCCCTACTCCTGCCTTCTCATCTATTACTGAAGCATCAGTGGCTATTACAGTATTTGTTTCCACGTGTGCAAGGTAATCTTGCAAGTGGCTATGTAGGACCCGGTGTGATTGAAATATAGGCTTAAAGAGAAATATGTCATCATATTTTATGATGAGATTTTGATTTGGCTCGTTTGCTGCTGGTATATCTCGAATTTTTACGCTTACTCTGTCTAGTTGCTTCTGGACAAAATTAATTTGTGGTGTATGAAAACGTGGCCAATGAGCAAGAAAGAAAGAGTCTGAGTCGTTAATGAATACGTATGTTTATTCCATTCTCACTTTTTCCTCATCTACTTCTCCTACCCATCCCTGCCTTCTTACGTCACACACACACGCACTCACACACAGACACACACACACACACACACACACACATATACATATATATATATATATATATATATATATATATATATATATATATATATATATATAATATATATATATATATATATGTGTGTGTGTGTGTGTGTGTGTGAAGGCATGGTGGTTGAGTGGCCGTAGCGTTGCATATAGTCCAGTAGATCCTCCGTGAGTGGTCACAACGTGGTTTATTTCGACGTTTCGGCCTAGAGTCTGGCCTTCATCAGGAATCAGTTTCGACGTTCAATTTCGACGTTAGGAGCTGGTACATGAGTTGACCGGAGTTTTTTGGAGGGTACAAAGCTTGTAACCTTGAAACCGTCCGTAGCGCTGGTCACCGGCAGCATTGGCGGTAGCGGTCCCTGTCATCAAGTGATCGTCAGCGGCCACGTTAGTCAGACAGAGAACGGGGCCCACCTGCTTAAGACGGCGTAGAAAATTTCTGTGGGTGCCGTTCACCATCTTCGCGCTGCTTCGCGTGCACACAAGGCTCACTTTAGCGGGAGATGAAGTTTTTTTACAACTATTGTCACTTTAAGAGCCGCATCACAGCACTGACTAGCTGGTATCTTACATAGTTCCGTTGTCCTGATGAAGGCCAGACTCTAGGCCAAAACGTCGAAATAAACCACGTTGTGACCGCTCACGGAGGATCTACTGGAGTATATATATATATATATATATATATATATATATATATATATATATATATATATATATATATATATATATATATATATATATATATATATATATATATATATATATATACTGAAACACGAGATAAAGGAAAAAGAAGAGAAGGAAAAGGAGAAGAAAGGAAACAGAATCCAGAATATAAAGAAGAAAAAAAGAAAAAGCTAGACAGAATAAAAATGGTGTAAAAAATGAGAAGAGAAATAAAAAAAAGAAATCATACATAACGTTGCATGTATACCCAATTACATGTATATCTGTGTATGTGTATGTGTTTGTATCTGTATGTGTATATATGTTTATAGGTATATAGGTATATATAGCTATGTATATGTGTATGTATGTGTATGTGTAGATGCATATTTGCATGTATTCTGAACCTATTCTTCTAATTCTAAACTAAATTCAAAACTACGAGCCTGGGCAGTAGTGAGAAAACTGCAAAGAGGGGTAAATTAGAAAGGAATAAATACATCCACCTGGAAGAAGAAGGGAGGAAAGGCCTCATGGAAAGAACCTCGAAGAAGATCTACAAGATTCACAAAAATACTTATAAAACAAGAAAACAGAAGGTTTGTTAGTCAAAAGGAAAGAAGATTAAAATATTATGTATATAGTAAACTCTTGAACACACAAAGAATTGTAAGTAAAGATGAAGGTCAAATGCAACATGTAAATGGTTAACCTGTACAAAGATAACACACTGATTTTGCTAGTCCGTTGCCCTCAGCCATCGTTTTGCTGATGGTAGTCCTTTTCTTTTTTCTTTCTTTTCTTTTTCTTTTTTTACCTGCGATACTTCATTCAGCAGGCAGGGTCTAAAACCACGTTTTTTATCAAGTAGTTTTTACATCGCCCACCGCCATTTTCTGTGGCGACATCGCGTTTCATCCACCGATGTGCCTAAATGAAATCGGTGACCAATAAAAGCTTTGGAAAATTGTCCGCTTACTTTCTACACTTTCTTTCTCTTATTTGGCAAAATATATTCAAATAATTGTTACTTTGAGTTACATAAACATCAGAAGAGGTTTCCTGACACTTTGTTCATGTTTCTTTTATCTCAAAAGCTAAAGAGGGACTTTCCTTACCCTAGACAGAAAGCTTGAAGACGTGCTTTCAGTTTCGACGTTAGGAGTTGGTACATGAGTTGACCGGAGTTTTTTGGGGGGTACAAAGCTTGTAACCTTGAAACCGTTCGTAGGGATGGTCACCGGCCGCATTGCCGGTAGCGGTACCTGTCATCAAGTGATCGTCAGCGGCCACGTTAGTCAGGCAGAGGATCTGAACGGTGGCCCACCAGCTTAAGACGGCGTAGACAAGTTTCTGTGGGTGCCGTAAACCATCTTTGCGCTGCTTCGCGTGCACACATGGCTCACTTTAGCGGGAGATGAAGTAATTTTTTTTACAACCATTCGTAAGAGCCGCATCACAGCACCTTCTAGCTGGTATCTTACATAGTTTCCCTTGTCCGCATATCACTTTACAGATGATATGAGATTCAAGTGTTATGCACTAGTTCCCGCACTGTTACTTTGTTTTCTTGTTTTTTGAAGAGGTAAATGAAGAGACGCATCAGATTGGAACAGTTTTTCCTATGATGTCAGCAGCCATTGCTTTATCCACTATCTTGGATATTGCACCAGAAGGCATTTTCAATTGACGTCACCTCACTGTACTAGAATATCTCCACATACTTATTTACTTTTTTGGGGACATTAAGGTAGTGAAAGATGTGCTATGATATCAAACAAGGCAATTTCGCTCAACAGAGAAAAGAAACAAATATGACAAAATTTTGGTGCAATAATGCAATGTGGTTTATTATTAAAACAGTCGGATTAGTAATAAGATTCATGTTCTCGAAAACACGAAGTGATTATAGTTAGGACGCATTCATGATAATATTAAAGATTTTCTGTCACACTCAAAACGTTTGGGCAGCATCATTTCTAGGGTATCCGAGAGTGAGCATGAATGCTTTGAGCCTAAAGAAGTTTTCTTCATCATGGTCACCAATATCGTGTTGCACCAAAGTTTATTTTATGGTACGACGAGCTAGTTGCATTCTCTCAGCACTCTTACGTACTTTTCAAACAAGTCATTCCTTATCAACGACCTCGTCTGTCCTGCATGTATCGCGCCAGCCAACCACGCCACAGCTGCCGATCGGACAAGTCATTCCTGCTAGGTTCAAAATTGTGGAGAAAATATTTAATGCCAGTGAATTTGCCTAGCTGTACTCACTCTACCATTAGTAGAGCTGTTAGCATGAACAATTCAGATTAAAAAACTCCGCCATATCCACGAAGTGAATGATGATGAGTGGGCGAAGCTCCAGAGGTAAACCTGGTAAACCATGAATCCTCTGTACATTTTGCCCACTCGATTTTATTACATCGCTCCCCCTAGCGTACGTCCCCGCACTAAATCGAACGATTGCCTTCAACCAATGACACGCGCCATATGTGACATCATTCCTATTTTATAAGATCTCGCGTCTTTCATCAACTACAAGTACCGCTTTCTAGTTTATAACATCTTGCATCTTTTCATCATCAGCTACAAGTACCACCATCTAGTAAACACTACAAGAACTAAACGAGAGGTGGCTACATACAGGAGACGATACCGCCATCTAGTGAACACTGCAAGAACTAAACTAGAGGTGGCTACATACAGGGGACGGTACCGCCATCTAGTGAACACTGCAGGAACTAAACTAGAGGTGGCTACATACAGGCTACAGGGGACGCACAGCCCACGCCCTAAGGAGCTTCGGCCCTAAAATGTGGGATTGACTCGCTTGAAAGTTCAGGTTTTTTTATTGCTTTCTTTATAGTTGCGTGTATTGATTAGCACACTACCGGATTTTGCTGCATGTTGAAATGAAATTCATAAACGCAGCCGATAAGCACTTCGGCTGTTGAAAACACGTACCTTATCTCGAAGCAAAGCTAGCAAATACAACACTTTCACTCTGCGCATAAAAAAGTATAAATGTCTAGAAAAGCACTTATGTTCAGTCGTAAAAAAGTTTTGTTGCATTGTTAGACTTGTGCCTAATATGCAAGCAGTGTTAATGTAAAGAAAATATCGAGAAAAGCTAGTTTTGCTGGCAATTTAGCATAGTTTGAGAAAACTTCAGGTCACAGATGTATAGCCAAGAAAAGGGCAAAAAGTTCGTTAATAAACAAATTGTACGCGGAGACATCTGAAGCTGTCAGAGATTGCCGACAAGTAAGTCACCGTTGTCGACTGATTTGATGGGCTTCTTCTTAACAAGAAAGTATTGAGAAAAAGCCACAAAAAGGAGAAAAACAGAGAAAGCAGTCAAGTTTGCTTGCAATAGACTTGCCCTAAGCAATACCTATATAGAGCTGCTCCCAGGATGCTATAGAAACACTGAATCGAGCCCAAAAAAAAATGATAGGTTCTAGCAAACACGGATCTTCGATTCAGTAGCACTGAGCTCTGTTATATACATTTAGTTTGCTCTGTTTTTCGGAAACAAGCTTGAAAGTAGCGCTTAAGAGAGCCGCCCCTGATCGATGACTAACAGCAGAATGTTCTGCATGCGTCCAATAAATATTCTATTAGCAGGTAAAGCGCATGCTGCAAACCCAATACTCGGAAAAACACAATATTCACGGAGTATTTTGTTCAGACCATCAAAAGCCAGCTTTATTTGGCAGAAATAAGCAAAATGAGCAAATAGAAAGAGCTAAGATTGTTTGGGTGCATACCATCGCAGGGGTATATGAAGGAGCGTAAATAATGGGTAGGGGGAGAGAGATGGCATGAGTTTCTTCGAGGAATTATTTAGCGAACAAATTTTCCTAGGCCTTGTACAGTTTTGCAGCATTAGTGGCAACTTGTTACAGGTAATGTTGTTTCAGGCTACGGATTACTGTTATCGGCAACTTAATGATGTGCTCATTACAATTTCACAACTGTAAGTGCTAACGTACTTATGGTACCAATTTTTCATAAGGTATGGTGTCACGTTACTCATTACTTTTTAATCTTGTAGTTGCTATTTTCCCCAAGCTCGCCACCAACAATTTATTTTGACGCAGTGTAGGATAGTTGCTGGTGATTCAGAGCCCGAATGTCCTACGAGATGGAATGTAGATCAAGACGAAATGTCCAATGGGTCACGTGATCGTCAAGACCGATTCGAGAATGGATGTCCAACAAGACAAAATGTCCAACGGGATTCAATGTGCAACCAGACCGAATTGCCAACCAAGAGTGGATATCTAATGAGACGAAATCTCCAACCGAGATAGATTATCCAGTTTAAAAAAAATAATGCGTCATAGTTCGAAATTCGTCAGACAACTGATTCATCGGGTGATGATAGCGTAAAAGTAGAGCACATTTTCTGTGTGCTCTGGAAATATTGGCTCTTTGTGACATCGGGCGTCTTGTTCTCTTATTTATTCTCTTTATTGCATTCACGAACGTTCGGACTTTTTGTTTTCTTTCAATTTCTACTTTTCATTTTACATGGATACTGAATAACTTACTTTATTCCTTTTTATGCGTGCTGTAGGCACTCCTAGCGTATATCTACGAATTATCTATCCAGCTGTCTCTCTAGCCGCTTACGTCGGTTTGCTCTTGTGATCAGCCCATTTACTTGCGGCAAACCGAAATAAATACAGGAGGACAAGATGGTTTGGCGAATATGAGTTGCTAGCCCCGCCGTGGCAGTTTGGTGGTTATGACACTCAACTAACTCGAAGGTCACTGGATTGAATCTCGACTGTGGCGGCTGCGTGTTGTAAGCTACAGTGCTGCGAAAAATTAAGTGCACGTTAAAAACCCCAGGTGGGGAAAATTTTTGGAGCCCTTCAGTACGGCGTATCTCATAATCATATAGTGGTTCTGGGACGTTATGATACTTATTCACACTATGTTGACTTTCTGGTCATATAATGGGCAATGTTCTAATTCCGTCGCGTATGTCGTCTAACCGTTTCCCCAGACACGTGTAGTACGCACCGATATAAGACGAACGGGTATGCGGATATCAGCCACAGGCAGATATCCGCATACTTGTGCCACTCATTTCTTCGGTAGGATCGTAACCTACAACCTTATAATTACAGCTACAAGTTCGGCTGACTGACACTCCTAGGAATCAACCTCGCATAAATGCCTAACAAAGTGAACCCAGCAGCGCCCTCTATTGCAGCTTTCTTACAACATCAGACGTCCAATTGGATCGTTCTGGTTTCGCAGCTTCACCGACAGAAAGCATGCTCTCTCCCTCCCATCAGTCTTCTTATGTAGGTCATTTTCATAAGGTAAATAAACAGTAAAATACCTATCCTTTCCTTGACTCGATTTTTTGTTGGCTTTATGACAAAGGTATGAGCCCCTTCAACATTCCCTTATTTTCATTGAATATTGTTCAAAGAGGGTACGTAGGAAGATATCGCTTTAAATAAATCAAAGTCTTGTTTTTGTCACTGCAGAGCCTTACGCACCCAAATATTCCATAAAGTGCCATAAAATTGTCGTTCCTGTCACCGGAGAAACTTGTTTTTAGACCGAGACGGAATGTTCATTGGGTCAAGTGACATCGGCGTTACTGCATGTCCAACTTGAACTGATTGTCCAAAGAGGCTACATGTCCAACAATCTTGGCACTGCCAAGAGAGAGCTAATAACATCAACCGCTCTACAGGCATGCTGCCGATGGAGAGTCTGCCTAAACGCAATTTTGCGTGTAAAGTTTACCACAGGAAAATGTTCGCGGAAACGCTATGCTGCGCACCAGACATGCGAAGACGCAAGCGCAGCGCAGGCGGCACGTGAGCACGCAATAAAGAAATAAGAACGAAGTGTTCAACCAGGGCAACGCAGGTGTCGGTCTCGTCTTTGTCGTACGTAACATATTGGTGCCGGAAACCCGGGAGAAGGCCGACATCCTCAGCATCGAAACGTACCGAGGATAGACAAACTACGCAGACATCACGGCACCATTCGCGGTGCCGCGACCCGACTTCTGTCCGAAGCCACTGAGGTCTTCCTGCGAGAGGTATTACCGTTTACCGCCGACTTCCAGGAAATCCTTGACGGGCTCCGTGACAAAGATTCAGCTCTTGCCGAACTGGATAAACAGATTGCCGACGTCCTCGACGGGGAAATGTTTGGTGAAGAAGTTGAGGGCACTTCGACTACCACGAGAAGATCGTGAAAGCCATCAGCAGGCTTCGATCTGCGATGAACGCGCTACAGCGGTTAGCTCTACCATCCTCGGAGCCTACCAGTCTGGGCATGCTGGTACGAACGATGAATCCAGCCACTCCATGGGAGCTGCCCGCTCGGACACTACCGGCCAAACCCTCGTCGATCTCAGTAGGCCACGTGCACCAAGCTTGCGAGGCGCGCTGCCGAAGCTTCTAGTGTCCGTCTTCACCAGCGAGAACCGTGAGTGGCAGTGGTTCTGGGAGCATTACAAGGCGACAATTCACAAGCTCCCTGATATCACTGGCATCGAAAAGCTAAAGTATTTGAAGACGTACTTATTCGGCACTGCTAAGTGGGCCATTGAAGGAATGCGCCTTACAGAAGCAAACTGCAGCATCGCCGTCAAGGTGCTCACCGAAAGGTATTGCCGAAAAGATGTCCTCATCGAAGACCACATTGACAGCCTTCTAGCCATCGAGCCAATCAAGAAATCATCGCACGTATCAAGGCGACGGGACCTGTATGAGTGGATACAGTTCCGGACCAGGTGTTTGGAGAGCCTCGCTATGCCGTCTTTCGAATACGCGTTTGTTCTGCAACGGGTTGAAACGAGGTATCGAGCCTATCAAGGTTGATCTTAAAGCTCTGGAGGTGCCAGAGGTCGGCACTGTTAATGGCCCCACGTTAGAGCTGAGCGTTATCGCTATGAAGCGTGACCGCAATCTGGCATTTGCTGATTCACCTCGCCCCGTCATGGGGGTCTAGTGGCTAAGGTATTCGGCTGCTGACCCGCAGGTCGCGGGTTCGAATCCCGGCTTCGGCGGCTGCATTTCCAATGGAGGAAGAAATGTTGTAGGCCTGTGTGCTCAGATTTGGGTGCACGTTAAGGAACCCCAGGTGGTCGAAATTTTCGGAGCTCTTCACACCCCGTCTCTCATAATCATTGGTTTTAGGACGTTAAACCCCACTATCAATCAATCATCAATCTGAATCACCTCAAGGGGACCAACCTCAAGACTCAATGATAAGCGTTTTGATCGACTCAGACTGGAGTGTAGTGACGGGACACGTCGAGCTTTTCCCCGACACTCTGTGCGCAGTTTAGACCACATTTGGCTGGGTCATTCAAGGAGTGGGGCCTGACGTTAACCATCGGTCGTCCTCATGTAACATCGATGCCATTGCTTTGTCCCTGCCTTGTTCCGACAACTCGTGCACTGAAGTCCTATTTCGAGACCCTGCAGACATCTGGCGCGTAGACGCTATCGGTATCACTGACGAACAAGACGACATCAGCAAGCGCCCAGCACTCATCCACTTTCGTAGCACAGTACACAAGAGTGCAGGACGCTACGAGGCACCACTGATGATTGAGACACCAGTACTGAAGTCGTGTACGAACCAAAGTGTTGCTGAAACCAGGCTCAAGCGTTAACTTCAGTGGTTTGATCACCACCCAGAGGTTCTGCAGGAATACCATACCATCATCAGCGAGTACTTTAAAGAAGCGCATGCGAAAAGAGTAGCACCGTTAGCACGCACACCGTCTACTACGTGCCTCATCATGCATTAGTCCGAGGAGAGGCCATGACTACAAAGGTCTGTGTGCCCCTCGACGCCTCCTGGCATGAACATGGTGAACTGTCCCGGAATGACATGCTCGATGAAGGCATCAAGTTGGGTCCTGAACTCCTGCAGTAGCTCTTGCAGTTTAGAAGCAGCTAATTCGTGCTTACTACAGACATCTGAAAGGCATTCCTTCAGATATGTATCCGACGGGAAGACAGAGACGCACATCGTTTCCTGTTGATTGACCAACTCCCGTCCTCTGACCATCCCGTCCCGACAATCGTCGAGTGGCGCATGACCCGGGTTCCGTTCAGAGCGTCTTCGAGCCCGTTCTTGCTGTCAGCTAACCTGAAGCAACATCTCGAAACATAGAAGACGAAATACCCGGACAACGCCACTCGTCCTCAGAGGTAATTTTACGTTGACGACTTAGTCATAGGTGCGTCTTCCGAAGAAGAGGCATTGAAGATTTACAGGGAAGCGAATGCTATCGTTACCGACGCCGGAATGGAATTGCGAAAGTGGTGCTTCGACTCCCACCTTCTATGCACCCAGCTCTTAAGGACGGCCTTTCACTCGAGGTTGTTACCGAGCAGCGCTACAAGTCCAAGGTGCTTGGTCTACTTTGGGATTGCTCATCCGATCACATCATCGTCACTTCACAAGCCATATTCGCATTCATTACAACCCAACCGTCGACGAAGCGAACCGTTTCGCAAGCCTTCGCCAGACTCTTCTACCCGCTAGGCTTCGTCGCTCCATTTCACGTGATAGCACGAATCCTGTTCCAGCGGCTATGGCGACAATACATCGACTGGAACGAGCCTCTTCCATTTCACATTGAGGAAATAAGGAAGAAGTGGGTGTCCGAACTGCATGTTATGTCTACCATTCGCATTACACGTTGTCTCGCAGCTGCATCGCAAGAGCGTTGCCGCACTACGGTACACTTCTTTGCTGACTCCAGCCCTCATGCGTATAAAGTTGCCGTGTTTGCGCGCCAACCACTCAAAGACAACCGTTTTACAGTACGACTGTTCATGAGCAAGTCTCGCTTTGCACCACTGAAGAAAATTATTCTACCGCGAAAAACGACGGCGAAGTTACTTAGTGATAGAACGCGTCTGTCACTACTAGCTGGTTTTCGTTATAGTTTCCACAATATCTGCGACGCTCTCCACGCCCCTCCTTGTGGCGATGGCAGTGGTGACTTCTACAGGTCTACGTGGCCAAGTGTCGGCGTCCTAGAGCACTTCTGTGGGTCAAGGCTTATGGTCCAACACCATCGATGGCTCAAGAGATGCTCCCGCTCTCGTGCCCATGGGTGAAGAGCCGACTGCCGGCCCGTCTGGCTACAACTCAACAATTTTAAGCTCCGCAAGGAAACGAGGCTCTTAGTGCAGCTCCAGTGAAATCACAGACATCTACTCCGTCGACGGCGATGACTCATCGGACGGCAGCTTCGTGTCAATGAGGAGTCGGAAGGCCAAAAGGAGGCTCATAAAAGCGTCATCACCCACAAGCACGTCAACCATAGGGCAAGGAGTGAACGCTGGCCGCATACTGTATTCTTCATGCCCGTGAATCCTTCCGTCAGCTTTCGGATATTGAACAGCAAAGAAAGAAATCAAAGAGGTCCACCTAAACACACATACAAACGTTTTATCTGTTGACACAACGCAGGCAGACATGCTGGAATAGTTTCGAGTGAAGACAGAGTTTGGAGATGTCAAATTATGAGCGGTCGTACTGATAGCTGGGACGTGCACTGCAGGTGTCATTTACGACATTGACTTGGCAATCCCAAACATGAATCTGCTCATTCTGATAAAACCAGTATATGAAGGAGTGGTCATTAAGCATTCAAGCCACTTCGGGAACAGCCGCTGTGTAACAGCCGCTTGAAGATAGCCTTCAAGGGTTACTCGATCCCTACGCATGTCAAGGTAGGACATTTCCGACATGTGGTACGGCATTTTGTCCTAAAGCCGCTTCAGTGCCGCAAGTATTTCAGCATCGGCCATGTCAAGGGCATCTGTGCGAATTCTACCGTATGCCCCCGGTGCGCGGAGTCGCACACGGTAGACACCTGGTGAGCAACAACTTGTAGGTGCGGCGATTGTCAAGGTACACATGAATCCACGTCCGAGAAATTCCCAAGACTTAAAAAAGAATTCGGTATCATAAAACAAATGGTCAGGGATAACTCCCCCATAGAGAAACTTCACAGAAAATATGGCGTAGACGTCGCCTCCGACGGAAGCGCTCCAGTCATGGTCATGTTCATGCACCACTTAAATCGACATTATCATCAAAATCTAGCAGAAAGCCGGGGAGCACAAAAATACCTTTACCAGCAAAGCCTCTCTTCCCTGAAGACTGACCGGTGCTTGCGAAAGCACGGGCTTCTAAGCAGCCTTCCCACTCCCTGCTTCCAGTAAAAACCAATGCTACCGTTGAAGAGGCTCTGACAGCAGATCGTCATCCCATTTAGGGAAGCCCAAAGGTTAATTCAACAGGAAGACGTCGAGCATCATTGGTTTCCAACGATGGTCTCGTCCTTATAAATGGCGCGAGTTCTACGTTTTTGCGAAGCACCACACATAGTAGCTGCCTTGACTTGTCTTTTGCATCACGCCGATTCGCTAAACGCGTAAAGTGGTTTATGAACATTGAAATACACGGAAGCGACCACCTCCCCACTCACCTGAAGATCAAAGGTATTTCGAACTCGTACTCATCTTCAACGACACAAAGAATAGTTTAGTCTATGTTTAATACTCAACTTGAGGATACTTGCGAGGAAGACCTCTTCCATGGTCTTCGGCAAGCTATTAAGGAAACTGCACAAGCGGTTATGCGCACAATAATATGCTCTCCTAAGTACTCAGAACTTGTCCTCGAGCTAGAAAGACTTCGTGTAATCCACCGTCGTGTCGAAAGAAGATACCGACGCAACGATTCCACAGACGATCTACGAGCAGCCCAGCGCATCTAGAAGAAGAAAAAACGGCGCCTCGACAAATCAGACAATCGACGATGGAGGAAATTCTGTGCTTCGCTAGATCCTCATAAACCACTGTCTCAGATATGTGGAACTGTGTGAGACTTACACTCCGTTCTAGAGCAGTGCTTTCCCTTCAGAGCCCTTGCACTTTTCCATCGCCCACATAGAATTGGGGTGGCAGAAGAGTTCTGCGCTATTATTGTGGACAAGACAACGTACACAAGCCTGCACAGAGCGAACCAAATTAGTAAGGCGGTACCCGCGCATGGATCTTGATGCGACACTCGTCCTATGTAATAGGTCATCGTCAACTGGCCCGGATGACATTTCTTACCGGATGCTGTGCCACCTTGGTGTCGTTCTACAAGATTAGAAGATTAGCCTCTCAGTATACCACTTCTTAAGAGCAAACCTCATAAGCGCGGAAGTGGACGCGACAGCGACGAGCGATGCTATGAGCGACGACACAGGGCGTTCGCGCGACGTGTCGCGTGCTCGTTTTCGCGCGATTGCTCGGTTCTCCAGATTTGCAAACCGTCGCTCATCACCCGGGAGTGCTGGGCTCAAGCATCCAATAGCGAAAAACCGGAAAAGACAAAGACTACATAGGTGCACGTGACCCTGCCTGAGTCACGTATGCACAACAAGAAATAACGCAATGTTTACGCATGTGCATATAAAAAAGTGCTGCAAGGCACTCATAAACACTTTCCGTTCCATTACACAACAACATATATTATTTTTAAATTGCATACCGCTCACTACGCGTTTTTTTGTGTGAGTAGACGGCCTCATGCTAGCAACAGTGGAGTTCGCTCGCCGAAGCCGTCGCGTGAATGAGGTTTGCCTGCGCTAGCGACTGATCGCGCGAAGACGATCAACGTCGCATCGCTCGTCGCTGTCGCGTGCATTTTCGCGCTATGAGGTTTGGCCCTTAAGCCTGGCAAATCTCTCCTGGACATTACCTCTTGCAGACCTATCGCATTTTGAAGTTGTATTGAAAAGGTAATGGAGAGAATGAACTTGGCCAGACTTGAATGGTATCTTGAATACTACGAGATATATCCCAACGCCATGGCTGGTCTTCGGCGTCATCGATGCTCCATCGACAATGTTATAGATCTTGTGACGTATGTCTAGCATCAAAAGGCATGTAAATGATTATCTGTGGCCTTGTTCCTTGATCTAAAAACAGCATACGACAACGTTCTTCATAATGCCATCCTAAAATCCATTGAGTCAGTGGGCCTAGGTGGGCAACTGAGTTGTTGGACACGCACTTACTTACAAGGGTTAACCTTGTTTGTGAACACTGCAGGTTGTCCAACCTCCCAACACCCCGCGCATCGTGGAGTTCAGCAAGGTGGCGCCCTGAGTTCAACCCTCTTCAACCTCGTTCTCATTGGTCTTGTGGAACGACTACCGAGTGTAGTCAAGCTATCTATGTACGCTGACAACATCTGCATCTGGGCTTCTGGCTTGACAAGATCTCAAGTACGCGAGGAAGCATCGACGTTGGTATCAGTGCAAGGTCTGAAAGGTCTGGCATTTTTTTATTTTTTTTATTTATTCAGTACTGCCAGCCACCCTTTGGCAGCCAGGGCAGGAGTGGTACAGTGCAGAGTTTGAACACAAAGTCAACTCGCCACCAGTAACACGGTCCGCGGTATACAGGGAGCAATAATGCAGTAAGCTTACAGATTGTCACGACACACAAGCGCACGCAATCAGTAACACGGCCCACGATTCGCAAAGCAGCAGTAATTCTCGTTACAAATAGCTACATGAATATACAATAAAACCGGCAATGCTAGTCCAATGCAAAACACACAAAGTACACTACGCGCATTGACCAGGAAGCGTAAAAAAAAATTAATCGGATGTTGCCATGTAAAGATAAAAAATATTGCGCAAACAAACAAAAAAAAGACAAGCAGTGTGCGTTGTAGCATGGTAGCAAGATAACACATGAAATACGTTAGTTCAATAGACAGGGGAACTAGACCAGCACTTCCAATCATACACAATTTTGAATAGCCGTTGAAAAAGCATTTTGATTAGTTAAGTTAGAAACGTCGCGTGGCAAAGTGTTCCATTTTGCTATCGTTCTCGGGAAAAAGGATAGACGGTGAGCGTTTGTTCTCGTGAGAGGCAGGGTCTGAGGCAGGGTATGAGCAGGGTCTGAAGATCTCGCCAGCGAAATACGCATTGATTGCTTTTAGTTGAAAGCAAATGAGACCATATGTTATATCTATCGATGGCCAAGACATACCGTATGTCAGGACGCAAAGATTTCTAGGCGTAATTATTGATAAAGACATCTGCCTGGGCCCACATGCTGCCCACTACACCCACAATATGCGTACAAAAGCACTAATGTTCAGATAAGTTACGCTGTAAACTCGACTATCACAGAAAAAAAAAGCCATCGCAGGAGCGGCCTATCTTAATAAGTGATAAGCCGCTTTTTAAAGTGAAATCAATGGTGAAGCTGTTAAGCGAAACTTGTAACCTGCACGCCTATGCCTAATCGAACCGCACCACGGCCTATTTGCTGAGGCTCGCCCTCCCTTACCGGCAACAAAATGCAACTGGTAAACTGTTACGGCAAACGAAATTTAATGACGTGCCCGGTTTTACAGCGAAAGCTGTTGTGAGAGCCCAACTCAGGTCACGTGCAGTTGTTTGCCGCCACCGCCGGTATTCGTAACTACATAGCGCAAAATTAAGAAGACGAAATTTAGCACCAATGACACATTGGGTCTAAAACCCGGGTTCACTGGGTCCCAACACAACATTCTACCACGGAGTCACACCGGTGCTTGGGACTTGATGGCAAACTTGTATTAGGCAGGTTTGATGTGGTGAAAGCAATCGCGGTAATGCGACTTATAAAGTGTTTTAAAACAGCGAAAGAACGACCAGTCGTCGCAGAATGCGAATAGTGTAATTAGTTGGTCGTCCGATGCTCCAATTCATTACAAAAGCTTGTTCTTGTTCCCCTATAACCTTTGGTGCATACCCACTTCAGCGATGATTCCTCATGATCGACAGCCATTGCATGAACAAGTGGCACAAAATTCTTCGCAAGTGTTCATCAGATACCACGCTTCTCAGAATAATGACGGGAAATAGCACAGCAAATGCTGGCGTACTACCCCCAAAATTTTAATAATAATGCCCTAGTGGCCATCAAGCAAGTGTGCTTGCAGCAGTTACCCAATAAGCGTTTATAACTGGCTCTGAAAGACCGCTCTTCATGATTTCGCTGTGAATGTGCTGCACCTGCGCGGGCCTGGCATTCTGTTTTTTTTTACTAGTGCAATCATAGAGCAGGAAAAAAACTAAGGTTTAACGTTCTTTGATTGCCTGCGACGGCGCGTAGTTATTTATGCAAGCCTGTCACTCGTGTAAGTGTACAAGTAATTTGCTCAACACGCGTGTGACCCATGCAAACACTCTTTTCTGAGCTCACCCGTACGTAACTTTAGCAATCGCCTCTCATTGTTGCCTTTCGGGAAAGAGCCATAAACACCTAAATATTTCTAGCCAGTGACTCAATCGTGCAGACATCGACGCATCTCGCAGCGTATGATTATTGCTACGTGCGTTGCTTTGCCAAAGGTGTAACACAGATGTGCAGTGATAGCTATTCCAAGTGCACCCATCTTCGCACAGCGCTGCTTTTAGTTTCCACGATTGGCGCATAGGGCAGCCATGTCAGAGAAAATAACGATTTCCCGAGAGAGACAAGTAAGCGATTGCCTGGGGCACCATAATATTACGAATATATTATTAACGAAGAATTTAGGGCAACCAAAATATTATTAGACGTATGCGCTGGTGACGATATACGCAGCTGGCCTTAAATGGATCCGCTGATCTCATTAGGTGATATGCCAAAGGGGCAGGCATTCACAAAATAATTCACAAAAGCCAGGGATGTCAACCTTAATGGTATATTTACCGGAGAAACAATAACGTGATATGATTACAACGGTTTATGTAATAGCAGTTTGTTTTTCTTTTATAATTTGCTTCACTATACTAGGAGTGGTAGTATTGCAAAAAAAAAAGAAGGATATACACCAAGAAAAAATGACAAAAGGGCTGTCAAGAGAAAAACGCAAACATTACCACAAGTTTTTCTATGAAGAGGCTGTCAGGGAACTAATTTTCGCGTAGGAAACCCACCCTTAATAGCCATTTATCACTCCAGCCCATCAGGCTGGTCACATTATGCTCTCCTTGCGGCGCGCCTGAATGGCCGCGGGGCTTTCGAAGTGGCAGGCACTCCTGTCAATATTCTCCTCATTATCCCGTGTTATCACTTATGCTGCACGAGTAGTAAGTTTCCTGGTGCTCTTGTCTTTTAGAGGCACTTTCTCCATCAGCTCGTCAAATAGCTGGCGCTGCTTAGTCTCGCTCGAGTAAGCTTCTCTTGCAGACGGGCAATCGACTCGCTGAATTGCCGTTTCACTTATCTGGACGTGAAGCGCAGGTTTATACGCGTTTCGGTGTTCCAAGTGGGCACGTTCGGTTCGCTGTCAGGAAAACCTCCGAAAGCTTGGTATAAAAGAAGACCCGAACAACGCTGCGTTCACGGTAAAAACAAACATGCAAACAAAAACATACGCAGTAGGCAAAACAGACACAGCAGATGTAAGCAGGTCATCTGAATCCTTCAGTCGTAGCATGCAAGAAGAGCTTATAAGCTGTATGTACCGTCTCTTCAAATGAAGGCCCGTATGCATTCATGCTCTAGAGCCGTCATTCAGCACGTTTTCCATAACACTTATTGGTTCTAGACGGCCCCGAGATAAGTTAAGGGCAGCGTTCAGAGCAGCTGCCCGAACGAAAAACTCGAGATGAAAGAAGAACGAGAAAAAGATCAAAGTAGTGATAATAGGGCACCTGACTTTGAGTTTGCTAAGTACATTCTGCGAGACATATGCGGTTCTTAAGAAAAGCCCAAGTGGATAAAGCTTCACGCAGCTGTATTAAAATGAGTTATCCTATAGCGCTACCTGAAAGCAAGCCTTGTCATCTGGTACTCGTGCGTAAAACTTCACAGTATTAATAATTATTACAGTTAGGAAAGAAAACGAAAACGTCCCAGCACATCAATGTTGCCCGCAATGCAAGTAGTATCACAGTCGAAGGCCTTATAACTCAATAAATAAATCAGTCAATCGATCAATCACTCAATCAACAATTAAGCCAAGTAATGGCATCAACAACAGGTGCGCGTGAAACACGTTTTCAGCATTCAGCCCCTGAGATCAAAAGGGCATCGCGAACCATTTTTGTGCACTTCGTACTACAAGACTACCCTACATTACAGCACAATGACCTGATTTCCTGTTATTTGCGTGGCAATTTGGCATCGGACCTCTGCCAGCTGCTTCATTTCTGCGTGTGGGAGCTCACCGTTGGCGTTGTTTTGCTTTTGTATACTTACGTCTCGTGTGCAGTCAAAAGAAGTACAGTGGCGCGAGCCGCCAATTGACGACGCTGTTTGCCGTGGCAATCAGCACTAAGGGAGGTGGTCGAGTCTTGTGGCAGAACCACTACAATGAAGTGCTTTCCATTGACAGCAGAAGAACCACGCTCGAATAACTGGCCCCTCATTCTTCGTTACGTCCATATTTTCCTGCTTCGGAGCCATTATTCCACAGCCTTTTGCTCTCTGTTGCAAATAGGGGACCACAGGGAGGCGTCATTACCGCGGGAAGTCTCTATTCAAACAAAAAAATTGCAGTGAAGTGAAACGAAAGCTGGGAGACGATGATCAAAGTGGAGCTTGAGTGGTTCTTCCCCCATATTTGAACAGCATGTTATCCTCTTTGCTTCATAAGAAAACGCGCCGGAAAAATTCAATGATTGCACAGGTCATCAATTCTCCGCCTTTCCGCGCTGAACGGGCTGCGTGATGAACAACGTTTCGAATGACATGCCGTAACAAAAAAAATTATCTGGCAATGAAATCACTTGAAACTTTACTAAGGAGCACAGAATCAACAAAATATCGACAGAAATTAAAGAAAACGCAGAGATACCTTAGTATATGATTTGATTGATTTGGTTGTTATGTGGGGTTTAACGTCCCTAAACCACCATATGATTATGAGAGACGCCGTAATGAAGAACTCCAGAAATTTGGACCACCTGGGGTTCTTTAACGTCCACCCAAATCTGAGCACACGGGCCTACAACATTTCCGCGTCTATCGACCTTAGTACACGTAAGTACAGATCACCTTCCACATAAGTGATCTGCTTTGAGATCTTCCTTTTTTTACGTGCTACTTCAAGATACTTAAAAATAATGGCGCAACAACTTTACAGTGACGTTCGTCCCGTTATATGCTCCAAGAATTGATTAAATCACAGCAGATATCAAAACACAGTCATATTTTGCCTCCATTGAGATGCTACCTTTACAACCGGCATCGAACCCCCTATCATAGGTCAGCAGCCGAGCACTGTAACTACTTTACATACGTAACGAATACTGATAAAACTCAGGTTCAAACTCATAGACAAGCAAAATCATCACAAATGGTGTCTTCATAAGGCTGCCCTGACGAGTATACCAGCAATATATATTGGCTCTGAAGGTACATCCTCTTCAGCGATTTATTGTAATAAATCTCTCATATTCATCCTAACATTTTTTAGGAGCAAAGCTCCTTAGGCCCGAAACTCGGCGTCGCCGTCGAAGCTCCCTGCCGTATCCCCGCTCGAACCCATCTCCTATCTGTCTTCCTCTCCCTCTTTCTACGTCTGTGCCCTTTCTCCTCGAACCAGTGAATGCGGTTATTAGGCGGGGTCACGCTGTACTGCGCAAGCCGCGCACTCACTCGCTCAACCGTTCCCGTAAACGCTCCCCACACTCACTCTCCACTTTACCATCTTCATGGAAGCCAGCATCGAGACCAGGCGCCCAGTGATTTGCGACCCATTTCTAAGGAACTTCACTCATGAAACATGCTGCCAACGTTTTGTATAGGACACTTAAAACGCCAACGGAAGGCACGGTATAGGTTTCATTACCTCTGCACTCATATGATGCCTTCAGGATCCTTACACAGAAAGGAAAAACAGCAAAATAATACACAATGCGCTTTCTATAGGTGAGGTGCCATGTGGCGCAGCCGACGCGTTTATCTGTCTAGCGGCATGGAACAGGTAATGCATGTGCGAAAATTGGGTGAAAATGAAAACTGATGGTAGTATCAGACATGGCGAACAAATGCAAGTGTACCTTTGAGAGGATAGAAACTGATGTTTATTTAGTGCTTAGTTTATGCAATACTGTGAAGTGGGGAAGTAGCGAAAATGCAATAAGTAATTTCAAACGTAAACGACCTAGGCTTGTAATGCTCCATCCAATGTTGTTTAGGACGCGCTAAAAATGGTCAAATCCTGCGTTTTATTCCTCGCCCTGTATGGGTACGTTGATGTATTACTGTGCCTTGGCTCGCATCGATTTCTCTTTAGAACCAAGTCACGTTCATGTTCGTTTAATTAAAATGAGAAGGAACTACAACGAGCGCAGTCTCAAAGAGCATCAGTAAATAGATGTGATGAAACAAGCTCATTGAGATGAATGCACCGTTACTGAGCCACCATTTGAAAAATCTCACACCGTTTTCAGTTTACGCTCCACCCAGCTACTTTACGGGCGTCGACCTGAATGTTTGAATAACTCGCGAATCAAACAAATACTGTAACACATCCGCCAGACGGAGTCGATGAAAGTGAACCTTGTAAACAGCAACAGTTATCGAGTGGCATTTAACACAGCTCACCACTCCTGCTAAAATAAGGATTACACACACAGAGAAGCAGCCAAAGGGCACAGATAAACTGCCGTTTCTTTTTTTTTTGAAAGCAGAGAGCACAAGGCGCCTTATATTTAACATGTCGCGTGAGCTTCTGCTGCCTCTCTTGGAAATTTGGCAATTCAGTGACTGGAATTTTCACAAGAACCATTACACTTCGTGCGTCGACAAGTAAACTATCCGTAAAGGAGCATTGCATCATTTGTTTGCCAAAAGACGAGATAAACAATCAAAACAAAATACGTTGCCCGTCGACGTGCAGCATTCACGTCAGCACTAAGGCTGTCATCTTTTTTCTTCCTACTTTTACGAACATCCACGAAAGTGCGTTTCACAAACGGTATCGCTGAAAGCGAAAACCACTTTTCGATCCCGGATTCGGGCAAGCTTGCAACACTGCGTCTTTGCCTGTCGCGATTTCTTTACAGTTTTGCTTTAGATATATTTCTCAGTCCGTTAAAATGCACAGGAGACCAAAAAAGCCCACGTACATTGTCGCACAGTCATTGTATGTATGTAGGATGTGACGTAAGTACGTGGCGATCTTAGGCGCACGTGCAAAAGCTTGACTTTATCGATTGATATGTAGAATATAACACCCCGAAACCACCGTATTATTATGAGAAACGCCATGGTGGAGGGCCACGGAAACTTCGACCACCTGTTCTTGCTTAACGCGTACGCAAATCTGAGCACACGGGCCACAGCAATTTCGCCTTCATCTTTAATGCAGCCCTCACAGCCAAGATTCAATCCTGAGGCCGGCGTGTCAGCAGCCCAGTACCTAACATCAGAATCTCGTCTATGCGATCTTGTTTCATACAATGAAGCGGTGCGAGAGTCACTAGATGCTAGCGAGGAAACAAACCAAGATTCATTGATCGATAGATTGATTGATATGCGAGGTTTAACGTCCCAAAACCACTATATGATTATGAGAGACGCCGTAGTGGAGGGCTCCGGAAATTTAGACCACCTGGGGTTCTTTAACGTGCACCGAAATCTGAGCACACGGGCCTACAACATTTCCACCTCCTTCGGAAATCCAGCTGCCGCAGCCGGGATTCGAACCCGCACCCTGCGGGTCAGCAGCCGAGTACCTTAGCCACTAGATTACCATGGCGGGGCCAAGGTTCATTCCCAAATACGCCGTTAAATAGTGGCGCGACTTCATGGAAAAAGTGAACGAAGAAGAATGTTTACAATTTTTTTAATCCTGGAATTTTATTGACGAAAATGAATACTACACTCAAATACGCGGGCAAATTCTAAAGATCGCTTTATACTTCTGTGCAGAAAAAATATGGGCATCTATGAACAAAAACAAATTCTGAACTATTTGCTCTTTAACAATTTTTCCAGAATATGTTCAATTCGGTTGTCCGTGCGTTAGTCAGTGCTTAATGAGTGTAATTTTTTTATCCCTTGTAAGTCTGACTTCAAGGTTCAACTACTTACAGTAATTGAAAAACATGCGATTCGTATAAGTTATTATCCCTAAAATACTACAGTCATATGAAAAATATACAAATGAGCCAAAAAATAACGCGACAAGCCAATGAAAAATTCTACAAGTATCTTAACTAAAACGGAGAACCAAATCAGCGTGTGATATTTGGAACAGACAACTATGCCTAGTGCCAACACTCACAACATCGGTATCAGGGAAATTATGCGACGCTTCGACACATTACAATTCTATAATACCGTAAATAGCGCAGTTATACCCACGTTTTTTCAACATAGTTCTACTGATTGTATTCCCAATCCTGCATGGGCCCTATGGCTTGCAATACTTCTGTGAAAGAAAATTCTGAAATCAAATTACAAGTCTGCACTTTGGTAACTATAAGCTCTTTGATCTTCTGTCGTCACAAAACACCTGGTTATCAGTGCGCTTACGTTGTGTGTGACGCAGTTCACGATTCATAGGGTAATATTAGCATGCGCACATTGCTTACATTGGCACTCGAACGTAAACAGTTTTGATCAGGTAATAGCGAAAAACAACAGATTCAATTGATCTACCAGTTTATTGCCACAAGAAATATATCTGTGGGAGGAGAGAGTACGCGATAGCCGCTAAACCTTGAAGCAGGTACTCTGTATATATATGAAACATTTTTATCATAACCAAGATAACAAGCAAAAGAAAAAAAATATTCACAGGCAAACCACATTTCTTAAAATATAATTCTGCCAATCAGGATGCTGTACAAATAAATATTTTTTGCAGCTGGCCAATGGCAAAACACACAAACGAAACGGAATTTTATCGAAATGAACTTTACGCTCGTGAAAATTGAAATCATGACGGTAAGTTCCACGAAACGTTTTTCAAGCACCCCTACTTTCCATCACAATGCAGGCTATAGCGCGAAATATCCTTTCAGTACTGTGAAACTAGATCCAAATAATGGGCTGACGAGGTGGTAGCTGATGCCATGATCATCATCTGTTCTTCTCCATATTCATAAGAACCTGTTGATGCAGCCGTGTTGCCATGGGAACGTGTGGCTTCTGATGTCAAGCAACTTAGCAATGCAGAGAAGCAATTCAAACATCAGTTCACGTATTCTTTTTGCACGCTCATATAAGTCCGTACGCGAGGTTCTTGGGGTGAATGATTAGAGCAAGAACGAGTGTCTTACAATTTGTTCATAGAACACTCTCTACAACTGTAGAACGAGAAAGTCTACAGCCACTTCAAGTCATTCTCAATCCCTTTTTCATCTTTACCATCAATAATAAAATGATCTGCAGAAGCAGCATCCTACTTTCATGTTCACAGCAAAAGGAAGACATCTCCCAATAATCTCCAGTTTATTCTTCGTTGCGATAAATATTTGTATTCGAAGTCTCCGTATTATTGAAAATCCTCTGCCTATGACGTTCCTTGGCACAAGTTCGGTCACTATGGCTGACCAACGGACATCGGTGATATGATGATATATAGTGTTTTTTTAGCGCAAGGGCCATTTGATGGCCAAAGAGCACCAGCTCATTGGACAAGGAAGGTGGACAATGATTGTGATTAGCGGCTGTATAAGGGCCATAAAATTCCTCGCAGTAAGGCGGGTAAAACATACAAGTAATAAAATCATGACCATGCCGTGAAAGGTGTGTGTGGGGTGAATAGGTGACAAAAGTTGGTGATAATGAACAACGATGGTGGACATGTATGGCATTAGCGCAAGTACCTCACTCGTTTATACCCTTGCGTCCAAGGGCCGTGAGACAAGTGCTTTCCTGTGTAGCCACCGCAGCAAAAACCTCTCTGGAGAGGTCGTGCTACGGAATGCCCGGGTACATGACATAAAATTATGAATTTCTTTTAAAAACGCTAACAATGATTTATGACTAAAAAGCAGTTCCCTACCAACGAACATTGCAGGGTGTAAAGGTATATGTTGTCGGTAGGGTAATGGAAAATTCTGTTTTCTTAGAGTTTCTAAGTGTTTGCACTGAATCAACATGTGAAGGACTGTTAATGCTTCAGCACATCTGTCACAAACGGACATCAGTTCTATGCAAATTTTAGGCCTGATCTCAGCTATAAAACAAGTCTTGCTAATACCCCTGTTTCTTTTTGTTCGACTCTGGTACCACTTCTTCGCTTTAGGCAGTCTTGTAATTTATTATTTCATTACGCTTATGTTGAAACATTAGTCTCCCCTATACAGGGTATCCTTCAGGAGTCATTCATGCTGCCCTTTTCATAGCTGTATCTGTACGTTGTTTCTTGCATTTGGGTATATGGCTTATCGTAGTCTCGTATGCGCTTTAACAGTTCAGCAAACTCCATTTCTTGTCCACTACACTTTTACGTGCAGGTATTTCGTCATTAGACCATTCGAAGCGTTCGCCTATGCCTTGCCACACGTGTGAAATAAACGTGTCCCAGTGTCAGTATTGCAGCGCAAGCGCCGTATTGTATGTAGCGAACTGCAAACATCCCACTGTAAACATCCGTCTATAAATACACATCAGGTTCAGGTATCATTGTATAAAGTGACTTTTAATTCAGAGTTGAATCTCAAAAACAAGATCTGAGAAAATGAAATATGAAATAGATCGATTTCATATGGCTGGTTTCTTTTTCGAATCGATAAAAGAAATCGTTGTTCGCACTGGGCTTGATCGATTCATTTATATGTTTTCTTTCGTGCTTGTTTTATTGCACGTGTGAAGTTCACTCACCCGTAGCTCAGACGAGGCTGTCAATATAGCAGCCGCAGCACACTGACGACTTTGTCAAATCCCTGAACACCAGAGTCACTTTATTGTATAACACACATTTTTTCTATCCACCTGCGACTGTTGGTCTTTCTCTGCTTGAACAATGATTGATTTGTGGGGTTTAACGTCCCAAAACTACCAATTGATTGTGAGAGACGCCGTAGTGGAAAGCTCCGGAAATTTTGACCACCTGGGGTTCTTTAACGTGCACCCAAATCTGAGTACACGGGCCTCTAACATTTCCAGCTCCATTGGAAATGCAGCCGCCGCAGCCGAGAATCGAACCCGCGACCTGCGGGTCAGCAGCCGAGTACCTTAGCCACTAGACCACCACGGCGGGGCATCTCTGCTTGAACAAAGAGATGAATGGAATCACCTTGAATCACCTTGAAAACCCCATTCCCGGCGAGAATTTAGATTTACGATATCAACTTAATCAGCAATTTTGTTGCTTTGCACCCGAAAAGCACTACCGTATAAAAAAAGGGTGAGTGGAAGTAATGGACGACAGATTAAGACGGGTAACTTCATGTTTTTCATCATAAATGTTATTGAACTAACTTTGAGAAAATAAAGAGGCACGCACACAGCTAAATAGTAATGTTTTTGGCAGCTGCATACTTCGAGTTTCTGCTATCGTCTCTATAATTGCACCAATTAGGTAATTAGCACAATTACGTTAATTATGATATGATGATTTTATCGATGGAAGGACCTAACTCGGCCAAAAAGCGCCATCAAAAATGACATCAAAAGAGCAATGGTCGGTTCAGTGTGGTGGTATGTTAAACATGTGAACTATGGTGTTGTTACGTGGCTGCATAGGGGCCTAAATTTCATTTCGTAAGGCTCGTAAAACACATAAGTATTTAAAATCATGAGGGTGACGTGGAATGCGTGCTGCAAGAATGAATGGCAGTGGTCGATGAAGCCTAGCGCAATTCAAGTGAAAAGCACTTCAGGTCTTGGTTTTTTTTTCAGTTAACCTGTTGCTCTACACTTATTAGCTTTTCATCGAAGATCTTGCGTCGGGTCTTATTCTATCGCGCTGATTTATTATATTCTTGCTGACTTTACTAAGAGTATTTCTTGGTTTTTCTCTCAGAATCTATCTAACAGCATACATGTAGCTGCTGACATTGACAATAAAGGAGCTGTAAATGAAAATACGGCTAATCCTAATTAGTTCCCGAAACAATAAAAATGAATTGACAGAACACAGAAGGTGGTAAATGCTTTAGCTCATGGGCGAGCGCTGGCTTCCCCATTAGGAGAAGGTGGTAAGGTTTATTGCAGCATCTCCCATTTCCATTCATCTACTCCAAGAAAAATTATACTTCCCAAAAGATGATACAAAAAAGAACTTCCAGCCACGGCGTCCTTCGCACAACACCTTGTATTCTGTGGCCTTCATCTGTATAGCCCTCAAAACGATCCAGGCCATAACTGAGGACACGCATGGGGCCGACCATGTACCCCCCCCCCCCCCCTGGTTGTAACAGAGGAAGAAAATGAGAGCTCCCGTTTTACCCCCTCCCCCTCATCAGCAACACTACTATTTAGCTTACGAATTAACTGCTACAAACAGTATTTCAGGTATGACGTAAAAGTGTGGTATCACCTCATCAATACAAATGCGTTAGAGAGCTCTTTGCGCCGTAGTTCCGGCTTTCACGTTTGTGAGCGAAAAACAGTCTTCTTCCTCACAGACAAGTTTTTAAAGATGGAAAATAAAAAAATAAAACAAAAACTTTCTGGTCCGAGTAAGAATCGAACCCAGGCCGGCTGCGTGGCAAGCAGGTGTTCTACTCTGAGAGCCAGGAGAAACTTTTTTTTTCATGGTATTTATTAAAGTACTTGGGCAATAAAGACAATATCAAGCGAACAAAAGTACAATCAAATCGCCAAAGTAAGCGCTCAAGCGTTACTCATAAACACTAAATGGCTAACACAGCGTGAGTTCCTCACATGAACAGTTCTTCACATCGTGTTATACAAACAAAAAAGGGGTGAGGTCAAACAGTTCTCTAAGACGGAGTACCAGTCCGGTCTGAAGTCTAGCTCATCGTAGATGTTTTTTAGGTGGATAGCCATTTGAATGAAGTGTGCGCTTGAAGAGGTGGTGGGCTCTGCATTGCGGTCTTGCATTCGTGTCTTCCACAAGCTGTGCAAACCCATGAGGAAAAACATATCATATGGCACTTCATCAAGTGTTGCTGGCAGAAGATAACGTATTGTGTGAGAATTAATGACGAAACGTTTTTTCAGTGCTCGCTGAAGGACATCCCAAAATAGTATGGCATCTTTGCAGCTAACAAAGCAATGTTCAATCGTTTCCGGCACATCACATAGACGGCAGTTAACAGACGGAATGAAAATACCTTTTCTTTCTAACCATGTGTTTACCGCCAATGTTTCAGAGTGGAGTTTATAGAAGAATGTTTTTGAATTCGGTGGAATGTACATTTTGCGCACTCGCTTCAACACATCGTGACCAGGAAGATTGGCGTACAGTGAACGGTACAATGGAGGTGGGAAGAGTGTACTCAGTAGGTCCTTATAAAGCACCTTGCGCGTGACTGAGTACAGGTATTCTACAGAGAAGCGAGCTTTAAGGAACTGAACTGCGAGGTAAACTTCCTGCATGAATCCCCACAAGCATGGGCGTTCGGAGAAGTTGGATGAAACAATTAAATCTGGTAAGCAATCAACAAGTGTAACTTGCAAGAAGGAACGGATTACAGGATGGGAATTGTCCCGAAAAAAAGAAGAATCGGGACACTATTTGCCATAGATAAAGGTGTTTTAGTCCTAACCCACCCTCACTAACTGGCTTGAATATATTATCACGACGCATGGGCTCAAAAGTCGAAGACCATATGAAAGTAGCGAAAATCCGATGAAAGCGTTGTATATAGAATCTTGCGCAATGAATAAGTTGCAATACATAGTAAAGTTTTGTCGCTAAGAAAGTATTACAAGCTTCAGCTCTCCCAAATATCGAGAGTCGATAGGGCACAAATGTCTGGGCCTGTCGTTCAAGCTTAGGGACACGTTCCTTCCAGTAATGCGCACTGAATCTATATGCATGCAATGGTACACCGAGGTATGTTGGAGGAGTTATTGTCCAATTAATCCCTGCAAAGTGGTTCGGTGTGCTACCCCACAAGCCAAACCACAGTCCTAAACTTTTAGAGGCATTTAAACGAGCTCCTGATACTACGCCAAACTTTTCAATAGTATATACCACATTTTCGACACTTGGTTTATCTGTGCAAAAGAATGCGACATCATCTGCATAAGCCAATACTTTAACCTCACTGCCTAATATTCTAAAGCCATGAATGCAACTCGACTGTATTATGCTTAAGCACAGTGGTTCTAGATAAAGTGCAAATAAAAGAGGTGACATCGGGCATCCCTGTTTTACAGAAGAGCGAATAGAAACTGGCTTGGAGAGTTGACCATTAACTATCAGACGAGTTGAGCATTCATTATAGCATAATTTAACGCCTTTAAGAACAACTTTGCCAACATTAGCTTGTTCGAGAAGAGAAAAAAGGAAGGAATGACGAACACGATCAAAAGCTTTTGCAAGGTCTACCTGTAGCATTGCAAGATGGTCTTGAGAGCCATGACAGTATTGAAGCATTGTTCGAGCGACATGTATATTGGTTTGTATGGATCGACCTCTGATGCCACATGTCTGATGAGACCCAATGAGAATCGACATAGCAAATTGCAACCTATTTGCTAATACTTTTGCGAAAATTTTGTAGTCCACATTTGAAAGCGATATAGGTCTGTAGCCCTCAACGAAGCGAAGTTTTTCCTTGTCAGTTGTTTTCGGTATTAACACAGTGTGACTTTTGCAAAAAGATTGTGGGAGGGTATCCATCTCGTAACTCATCTGAAAAATATTCAGCAATATAGGAGCAAGCGTTTTCTTGAAAGCTTTGTAAAATTCGCCTGAGATGCCATCAGGCCCCGGTGTTTTCAATAAAGGCAAGTTGTCGATTGCTTGCTCGATTTCCTGTATAGTAATGGGCCCATTAATGATTTCACAATCACTGTCCTTCAAGGGGTTCACAAGAGAAACAAAACTAGCCTTGAGGTGAGCGTCAGGATCATCAGAGGGAGAGCTAAATAAGCTGTTATAGTACGTTTCGAACGCCAAAGTAATGTCTCCGTTATCTTTTATGAGCACATCGTTAAAGTACAAGTCTGGAATAGCTTTAGAAATCGCATGGCGTTGCTCATCAAGTAAAGCTTGGCGCGTCGGTTGCTCAGAATTTAAAGTGCGCTGGTTCCGAGATCTAATACGTGCCCCTTGGTAGCGAGCAGCATCATATCTCTGTAGTTGGCACTTAATATTCTCAATATCTTTGATGTACTTTCCCGGCATTTCGCATTCCATCTCATAAAGATTGCAAAGACTTTTAACAAGTATCTTTTCATCATTCTTTCTATAGAAAGACTTAACAGCCCCAATTTCTAAAGCTATAGAGCGAACTTCTTGTTTAAAAAGCTCCCAAGCAGCGAAGATATGAAAACCAATTGAAAAAGATTGCCTCAATGCCTTCTGGACGCGATTTACGAATTCCTGATCACAGAGGAGCTTCGCATTCATTTTCCAAAGGGACCACTGGGGACGGAATTGTTTGTGATGATTTTCGCCAATTTGCGCTATGACAATACAATGGTCTGAGAATGATACAGCTTCGGTGCTGCAGGAAATTTTATGAGATAGGAGTGATGAGGACACGTAAATTCGGTCAAGGCGAGCATTAGAGCTGCCTTGTACTCTTGTATATGCTGTTGCCCGATTCGAGACCCCGATGTCAATTAGTCCTGCATTATCTACAATACCGGATAAAAGCTCACCACTCCTGTCTCTCTTTACAGACGAATTATAACGATCAATAGCTTCACATACGCAGTTGAAATCTCCCATAAGTACCGTGCATCTGTCGACGTCAATTAAATTACGCACTTTTTCAAATAACTCAAGCCGTTTCGGAACATCATTAAACGCATATAGATTGATAATTCTCCATGGCACTCCTTGCAACAAAAAATCACAGCATATATACCTGCCCTCTTCATCAACACTAGTGCACAATGCTGAACAGGGTAGGCTTTTTCTCAGAAACAACCAACAGCCCGCAGATAAACCTTTAGCATGTGAGACACACACATTAAACTGAGACAGAAAAGGCCGCAGGGCCTTCTCGGTCTCTTCCTCGCTCTCGATCTTTGTCTCTTGGATGGCGACAAAGTCGAGACGCTTCCGATTGAGAAGTCTACGGAGTTGTGCTTGTTTCTGCGAAGACCTAAGGCCGCGTACGTTCAAGGTGGCAAATATGAGTCGCTCAGACTGCGCCATGGTGACTACCTTCTAATTCGCTTATTGTCCCTCTTGATCAGTCCCAAGAGTTGGCGCTGAGGCTTCTCGTGAGCCCCCAGCAGGCCTCCTAGATCGGGAACGGCGACACTTCCCCTTTGGCACGGACTTTCGGCGACGGCGTGACTCCCTAGTCACTGACGCTGGGTCACTTCCTCTGCTTGAATCCGAGCTGGAAGATGCGCGACGTTTCAGTATTGCTGTATCCGTAGATATCTGCATATCATCTTCTGACACTGCACCGTGAAGAAGAAGCTGCTGCGGAGCTGCAGTGCAAGCAGGTGATGAACTTTCTGCGGCAGAGAGCCAGGAGAAACGTTGAAACTGCTTTGTTGAAACTGCTTTCGTGAAAAACACTATAGGAATGTGATGTTGTCGGAGGATTCTACTTGAATCATATATCGCGTGGAAGAAGCGTGCAAACGTGCCAGGCATCCATAGATGCGAATTTAGCAACCAGTCGGTGTATTATATTACAAAGCGCGGAGACTTATTCATACATCATCAGGACCAGAACCAGTGAACAGCTGTGTAGGTTCACTTGTTGCATTGCGAACTGGTAGTGAGCCATTCGCTTATCCGGAAAGGAAACAGTTATTGTGCCACGAACACTTAATAACTGCGAATATGAATTCAATGATAGTAGGACTGAAAGAGGGGCACGTTTGAACTAATTCATTGTTGCGTAACACACAAATTGATGAAACACAACACAACAGGACAAACGCTGGTCTGATGCTGGCTCCGGTAGAATGAACAACAAAAGAGAGTACGACACGCGTTTGTAACCATGCAAAACCAGCATGTGTCGTACTCCCTTTCGTCCTCATTCGTGTAAATATATATATATATATATATATATATATATATATATATATATATATATATATATATATATATATATATATCACAAAGGCCAATACGCGGACCCAAGATTACACCCGATCAATGAAAGATATCTTGTCTTGATAATGAGACTGGCGGCTTACTAATAAAAGTGCCAACGCACTTCGCCATTTTCTTTTTAAATACATTTATGTTAATGGGCCAGCTCTTGTTCGGTTATTTTGTGTGTGTTTTATTAATTTCAATATCAAACAAACAACCAAGTAATTACCATCGATTTATCAAAATCAACCCAACGATCAGTTCCACAATATTCTGAAACGTTCGATTTCGGGTGCTTAAACCTTTTGTTCTTTACGGCATGGTTGAGGCATGCCCATAGAACTGAAGCAGGATTGCAGTTGAGAAGGTGGTTCACACGCAGCCTGACTACACGTGATATCGTTATCTACTGTTGAAGGCGAAGCTGAAGCGTACGTCCTCCATTCTGTTTCCCCATCGAGGGCTAAGCCTCGTGTTGGGAAAGCTTGCAGTTTCTCGGGAGAAGGCCCTACAGCAGCGTGCTGCAGTGACCTATTAATTAAAACTATTTTTCGTGTTTCAGTTTGCGCTTGCATTTACAAAGTAGTTATTCTTTCTATCAGAAGTGCACGAAGGCAGAATGCCTCCTGAAGTCACGTTTTCAACCAAGCAAAGCGAAACACGGACCACGTTTCCAGCTGTTTTTGTTTATGTCACACTATTTCGTCTCATAACAATCAATAAATTAGTCGAACTATTTCTTTTAGATTCTGCTGGTAAAGTTCGGACGAATGAAACTATAAATGGCGGTTTTTGAGTGCGCCCTGTGTCTTGTAAAGCCTGATTGATTGAAATGTTGGGCTTAACGTCCCAAAACCACCATATGTATCTGAGAGACGCCGTAGTGGAGGGCTCCGGAAATTTCGACCACCTGGCGTTGCTTAACGGACACCCAAATCTGAGCACACGGGCCTGCAGCATTTTCGCCTCCATCGAAAATACAGCCGCCGTAGCCGGGATTCAATCTCGTGACCTGCGGGTCAGCAGCCGAGTTCCTTAGGCACTAGACCACCACGGCAGGGCCTTGTAAAGTCTTCTTGGAATAAAAGCGCAGTGCGAATGTTTTGCAACACAGGAAACACATGAAACACAAAAGAAAATAAGGCCGAGAAGTCATTTTGTAGAGCTATGTGTGTATAGAGTTCAGTGAGTGCACTGTAGTGTGCAAATTGTAGAACGCATACTGCAGTATGCTAACCATGGCCTAATAAAAATGAAAATCCGGGTCGGGTAGATCATCAGTATAGAGAAGATGGCTACGAGAGAAATAAGTTTGCGTGGCCTTTCCCGAAATACCCGAAATTCCTCAAAATTCAGGGCCTTGGAATATTCGCTTGCTGCCTTCAAGTTTGCGTATGACTGAAGCTGCAGATATTCTCGAGATATCATGGACATCAATATCGTCAGTAATTAACGAATCTTTAGCAGTTGCTTTTTAAATTAGTTCAAACAAGCGTTTGGCAAAAAACAGTTTATTGTCCGAGAATTCTGCGAACAGCCCATCAAGATTGTGCCATCACTGCTTAGAGATTTCGAAAACGTGTCTTCTGATAACTAATGTCAAAAAATTCCACAAAATTCACCGGCAAAGCCACATCAGAAACGCCAATCAGTGCAAATAGCAGATGACAAGAATGACGTCAATGGTAATTGACGTCAATGGCGATTGCAGTAATGTTGATTTTTTTCTACGTTAATGCACGAGCGTCATAACTGGCATAGCTCTAAAAGCAGCATCGCACACGCAAGAAGCAAATTCGATCGATTGTTGAGGTAGTGAGGCGCGCGTGTCCGGGGATTTTCTTTCGAAAGAATACTGCACTTTTACTTTTTCGTGTCCCAACTTTCAGTTCGTCGTCGAAGTTGGTCAGACTTCAAAACTCCGCTAAAATAATAATAGACAGTCTTCGGAAATTTAGGACCGGCGTAGGGAACTGCGCCAATTCCCCTATGTGACCCCATCGCCCGTTCTCACTAATTAAAAAGATAGTAATAATTATAGAACTGATACCGTCAAAATCGTTCTCTAGTCATCCAAAAAAGTCCCCTGCTGTAGGAAAGGTAGTTATGAAGGTGGCAAGGAAATGTTTTATTTTTCATATTTATGAGCATTTTCTGCCGTGTATCGCGAAGCAGCCCGTACAAGATTGTGCCTATGGGAAGGGGATTTTGTAACGCAGCTTGATATTGTTGCGATTTGTAACGAGCCAAAAAGGAAGAACAACATGACTATATTCCAACAAAACAATTGCAGCTTATTTTTTGAACTTCCGTTTGCCTCTGGGCTGATTTCGTGCCGTATATTATTGCAATAGGTGCAGCGGTAGTACACACTTGCAAACTCGGACTTGCTGTCCAAAAGACTCTTTTTGTTCTCTTCAAACTGCTCACAAAAGGGTCACTCTCTTATTTACACCTTTGCTTGTATTCAACAAAGTGCTAAGGCTGACTGCTTACCCTTTGCATGAGTATTTTCAGAGCTCACCAGGGGTGCAATAGCCTGAACGAATGATCGCCCGGTAAAGCTGTCCCTTAAGCTCTGCGGTTATGGCTGGAATGAGAACCAAGTTTTACCAATTTCCGAGCAATGAAGAACGCCGGACGCACTGTAGCGTTCGCTGCATCTACTACGACAAAACAAAAATGGGGCACCGTTCTACCGTGCATCTAATGACGGGAGAAGTTTCTCTTGGCATTTCGCCAATATTATCTGGCCTTTATTCCACGGTCTCTATATGGCCGAGGTTAAAGGAAATAAACATTTAGTGCCGTGCAGGTAGCAGAAAGGGACTTTGTTCAGCATGGGATAATAATGAAAAGCAAGAAGGGCGTATTCAAGTAAAATAAAAGCAGCATACTTTCGCTAAGCGCAATAGCCCTGATGCTTAGGCTAGAACCGCGCTGCGACTTTTTCTCATGTCTTTTTTCTTTCTCTGTTTCACCCTCTGTTCTCACCACGCATGCGCCGTTGAGCTTTCATATATGTAAGTGCAACGGCAAACTTAGTGCCGCGTGCTATAGCACGCGGCACTACGTTTGCACGCCTCTAACCAGAACTACCACTTAACCCGGCTACCACTACAATGGCAGCGACACATCAATATGGATCTACAATATGACTCAAGTCGGGACACCGATTCTCAAATAAAGCTTTTGAATTATTGTTATAGTTCCGCACATGGTGGCCACACGCGGTGCCTCACGATAACATTGATTTGAAGCAGTCATGATCGTGTAGTTCACTAACAAACCTAAAAAAATTACAAAAAAAAATTAGAAGACTGGCATGCGTGGGTCACAGGTCGTGAAAAAAAGGCTGCTGTACTACCCGCCGCCCTTGGCACGTGTGTGCCGAGCCCTTTCATAGATGATTCACATATCTTAGCGCCACTGAAGCATGAGGATCATGGCGATATAAAAAAAGCATTATTCATGAAATACGGTGGGACGGGGACTTCAGGTGTCCTGGTCAGCAGTGACGAAGAACAGGCCAATGTTAAAGCGCGTGTAATGACATTTCACTCCATTTTTGTGAACGCCAATGAGGCATTTTATACATGCATACCATTGCAAACGATTTGCAATTTGGAGTGAATATTACCGTTAAGCGTCCTTATGAAGATTCGTATGGTCCGGCAATTGAGTGACCATCCGATGGTAAGTAGAACACTGATAATTGCGCCCCCGCATTCATCACATTAACGCCGTGACGCCGTGTTGTTGCAAGCGTTTGACATTGCGAGCCAATGCGGTGGTGTGGTTTGCAGGATCCGCCCACCACCGGCGCTGCATTTCCGTTCGCGCTGAAGCGCGGCTTGAAAGACTGCCGGATCATCAGTACGCGGTTGATGCCGGAATTCAGTCTCGCGTTCCTGTTTTTGTGTCCGGACTGCACCATCCTCCCAGCTAATGCGAGCTCTCCCGCGTTTGCACTATCAGCGTTCTTCTAGAGTTGCCCGAGGAAAACCAATGTGGAAAGTTTCAGGAGAAACTGCTGCGCGCGAGCTCAGCGCCACGGCTGTGACGGAATGGACGACGTCACTCACAACGCAGCTAATGCGGCGGGTGCTTGCGAACGACGCTGCCAATGACTTAAAGGGGCCCTGAAACACTTTTCTAAGTAGGCATAGAATCAATTCTCTGGAATTATTTCTTGCCTCACGAAATAAACACCACAGAAATTTGAAGAATCCATCCAGTGGGAGTGGAGTTACAAAGGTTTGTCGCATGCTTCAATTGCAATCTCAAGTTTAGGAACTATACCAATTAGCCCATGCACACTTATTTGACAACTTTGAAGACTATGTAAAAATATTTACGGACGCTTCTGTACGCAGCGGTGGCCTGAGCGCATCTGCAGCTTTCTTCTGCCCTTTAACTGATATGAGGCGGTTTTTTAAAATACCACACCCCTCATCGTCTGTGACAGCCGAGCTACCAGCGATTGATGTTGCCCTTAAGTACGCACAAGAACGGTTACCAGCACCAAAGGTTGTCATCCTCACCGACTCTCGTGGTGTCCTTAGCAGACTCACAAGCAAGGAGACCGACAGCCATATTCTGAGCAGCATCATTTACTCCATTGACAACATTCTGTCACGTAGGGTATGCCTAGCTGCACAGTGGGTACCTTCGCACGTGGGTATCGCGGGCAATGAAGAAGCGGATCGCCTTGCTTCGTCATGCAACCTTGATGACTGTGACTGTCCGGGAATTCTATATACGATGGACAGCACTCGTCTGTTTATACGCCGACACCTCCGAAAGCAGCACCAAGACCAGCGTGTGGCGAATAAATCGTTCCCTCCCCGTGTTCGTGGCCATGGCTTGCCTCGTAGTTCCCGAGCGCTGTTGTACAAACTAAGAGTGGGCTCAGTGCTGGCGCGTGAACGATTACACCGTCAAGGGCGTGTGGACAGCCCGTTGTGCGCAGCTTGTGGCTCCTGCGAAACACTTGAGCATCATGTAGTGCACTGTTCCACATTTTCTACGCAGCGGTCTTTGCTGATTAGGAATATAAATTCCTAGGACTCAAGCGCACGACCCTAGACGACTACCTCTTTCCGAGTGGTAGTGCTTCCCGACGCGACCAGGCCCACCGAGCTCTCCTTACCATTATGAACCACCCGTTTATAGACGGTGTTTTTTTATAATTCGTTTCTTCCTTTATTATTATTTTTTTCATTTTTTTATTTTTTACTCATACTTGTCGAAGTCTACGTCATTTTTTTCTCTCTTCCTCATTTTCTTGAACTTTTCTTCCATCGAATCCTTGTTTCCTGTTTCTTCCCTCCCCTCAAAAAGAGTGAGCAGGCGTTGTGCCCCTCCAGGTGGCAGTTGCCAGCTTGCTCTCGCCCTCTTTCCTCTGTGTCCTTGTGTATCTGTATATGCAAATCAAATCAATATTTTCTCGTCCCAACGAAAAAGCTGGTAGTTAATCAGGGAGAGATGGCATGGCCACAGAAAAACGTCACGCGGGCCTCGTTACCTTGACCAAATTTTTTATTCTTTTTTCTTTGAATGCGTGGTTTATTCGGTTTGATTGAACGCGCACGCGTGGAAAAGTAGCGGCCTGCCGCAGCGATATCTGAAACGAGTGAGCACGCCATGTTCAAATAAGCCAATGGCTGATCGATGGGCTTGCCACGAGTTTGGTATATTCTGTGATTTGTCGAGAGAATAGAAAGCAATTATCAGCGGAGTTTGATAATTGATTTAGAAATTCACGCCGCGTGCTGCGCTAAAATATTTGGCTCGCGTGTTGTCCGGAGCCTCAACTACTAATCAGCCGCATTTTCTGACCATGCTCAAAAAGTGTAGCCGGGCCCTTTCTCTAATAACACAGCATGTGTAGACCGCTCGTGATATCACAGCAGGAGATGGTTTTTTGTTTCTCCAAGGCGCATCTAGCGTTCGCTGAAAAAAATTGTCATGCATGGTACCGAGTCTTGGAAGGCTGGTTCACAACATAGCTGGTGGGCAACTTACTTGTCCTGTCTTGGCTAGAATTTTAGCCTCTCGATTCTCTCTTTCTCAGGAATTTCTATACTATACTTTAAGTGGCTAGGCTTGCTCGTTATTTTTTTGGACATGGCTCCTTATATCAGTTTTTCTTCACATCGATTTCTTTTCTTGTAGTGCTATATTTTCTCTAGTTTTGCTTTTTCCCTATTTTCGGCGTTATTGTTCTTTATGTGTCAGTTTTTGTCCTCTCCTCTTCTTACTGTTTCGGTCTCTCACAACGCATCATTTTCTCTCAATATTTGTTTTCTTTTTATCAATCTTTTTTCTCTTTTTCTGTTTACTTGTTCTTTCTTCTTACTTTTCATCCTCATCTCCCTCGTCTCCCTCACATCACTTTCTCACTCCCTGGGCTACTATACTATATAATGTTATGTTATTCTCTGTTAGCATGTCTCAATAGCTGAGTGGTTATGACGCTCTCCTCGTATTTCAAAGACGCTGGTTTGAATCTCGCCACGCAAATGATTCCTCACTCACTATTTCTTTGTAAGTAATCGTTCTATCGCCAATCAGAGTTATTGCATCGCACGCCGAACCAATCATAGCACATGCTCCGGGAACGAAGTGAAAGAAGAAGGTGATGAAGAGGACAGATATCGTTAATTTTTGCATGGGATAATGTTCTGTCTTCTACACACGGCCGACCTCGACGCTATACCTTCTTTTGTGGAAAGAGCAAGAGTTAGAGTAGAAGAGGAAAGCACGCTCCAAATGGTATCTACCTACGACACAAGACTAATCTCAACACTAACGGCTGCGCTGTGAAAAATGACACTCACGAGATTACGTTCTTGCCGATGCACTGCGCCTTCATGCACATTTACCAGTAATAGAATGCCATGTCTGCATTCGCTATTGAACAATCACCTACATAACGCTCAAAAACATCGTGAGCTACAATAAATTAATGAAGGTACACATGGTGACACGTCAGGGACGGCTTTCTTTCGACAATGTTAGTGTAAAAGACATGAGGTGGACCAAAATGGCGAGTGTTATGCCATGTTCTTCTACCCCCGAACCCGCGAAAAGGCATTCCAACTTGCCTAAGTGCGAAAACAGATCCACTAAAACTGGTACGGTGGTCTTGACCAAAGTACACTTACCCCCGTGGTCTAGAACGTCCCTTCACTCAACGCTTCACCTTCACTTGAGAAAGCCGATGGGAGCGCCATCTCTAGGCCCGGCAAGTCACTGCATATCAGCGATCATCTGCTGCGATTCTCGAGTAGCGCCGCGTCATTTTGAGCCGAGCTGTGGCTCAGTGCTCAACTCTGTCAAGTGAAGGGTGAAAGTCGAGTCGAGGAGCGTTTGTGAATACGGGGGTAATTTACTCAGCAACTATTTGAGACCCGTCATAGTTAGACAGTCACCGCGGTTTCTTCAGTAATATAGCGCCTCTCTTCCAAGAGAAACCAACCGGGAACTGCTGACAAAGCTTCACGACATCTAGGCTCGCTAGTGCTACTTTCACCGCAGCGCTGCTGCCCAAAGTGATTCTCGAGACAAACAACCCTATAAAAAAGCAAATTACAGAGTTAAGAAGTTTACTAACGCTGTTGCAATAAAAGTACAGCTCAATCTTCGCATGAGAAAGATGCTTTGAATGCGTCAACATGGACGCGAGTGCCTTAATGCATGCTTACATGGGCCCAGACGACGTCACGGCCATCTCAGGGGTTCCACATAGGCATAACAACCCTGTTAACGGAGACATGCGTACAATCTAACTGGTACATTGCGATTCGCCTTCGCACGCATATTTCTTACACAAGCTGTGAGTTCATTGTGCTTGCAATGCACCTCACTGAACTTGCGACAAGGGCTTTCGAAACAAGGTAGTGAAAAGAAATTAAGAAACGGTCGGTGGAGTCGATGCCTTGGTAGTCGCGTTTCATAGTACGAGTCGGCAGAGTGACTCTCTTGGGACTCTAAAGTGCAGCGCGTCGTTAATTCTTGCCAGATAAAAAGAGGGGAGCACCTATTTACAGCATGCAGTGTGGGAGTTCGTGAAATGTCATTGCCCGGTAGAAGCACCGAAAGAAGGCTTCACCTAGCATCAGATAAAAGTGACGTAGACTAGAGAATGCTGGCATAACAGAAACGACTGTCATTTTTTTATTTATACAGATATCATGTACATTAGAGCAGCTGGTCTCAAAACATCAGCAAAGCCTCGTCCTCACTATTACGAGTGTCCCCTTTGATGTCGGTGGAAGGCAACAAAACAAGTACTTTATACCAACTTGAAATGATATAAAAAAGTTCCCATTGATTTGGTTTGTTTTATAGTTTTCTACTTAAACACATATGCAAACCTAGTGGTAAATAGAGGTACGCGAGAAAAAAAAGCCGCATCAACGCGGCCTCACGGAGACCTCAAGTCGTGTTGAGGGAGTTCGAACTGTAGGTCTGCGCAGAGATTCTGCCTAGAGAGACTGGAAGGAAGCTTGAGGGTGGTACTACAGTCGGTCTGCCTAGAAATTCTGTTTGTGTCATTGCGATCTTGTGAATCATTCAACGCACACTCAAGCGCCCCCAGGTGAAGCGTTAAAATATCCGCCGTGGTAGCGTAGAGATAGTGGTGCTGCGTTGCCAGGTGACAAAAGCAGCTTCAAAACGGTTGGCTGTCTTCTCTATGGAAAAGGAAGAACTAGACTTGTTGAGGGGATATGCTTAGATTCCTCATCACGTGCGGAAATAGGCTGGCGTCCTGTGTCAACCCCCCCCCCCCCCTTGGCGGAGTCTACATGACTGACTGAGTACAATCACGTAATGACGCCACCATGTGAATTCTTCATGCTCATAGATCGTAAAAAAATTGTGACAGTATTGTGACGTCTTAAATGACAAACGTTTTTTACTTCATTACGGCAGAACTGTGGCGTCACTTGATGCGGTCATCACGTGAAATGACAGCTTGCTGAAAAATTGGTTCATCACAGAAATACCACCGAAGCAGGCTAAGTGCCACCGAATACGGGGAGATAGTGGTTTTTGAATAGATTGATATGTGGGGTTTAACGTCGCAAAACCACCATATTATTATGAGAGACGCCCTAGTGGAGGGCTCCGGAAATGCAGATCACCTGGGGTTCTTTAACGTGCACCCAAATGTGAGCACAAGGGCGTAAAACATTTCCGCCTCTATAGGAGAGTGGTTAGCGAAAGAGGAAGAAAAAAAAGGACGCTTCAAGTTCCTGGCGTCATGGAGGCACAGTCAGCGCCTTTTGAGATGAGGAAAGGTAAGTAAAGATAATAGAAAAAAGAGAAAACAGAAGAAACAACGAGTTAAAGATATCTCAAGAGGGATTCTTGTCAATGCAGTTGGTAGTTCTTCTAGAGTGACGAGGTCCCCAGAAGCAAGGTAGTCGAGAAAGGCTCGGACAGACCTACAGGAAGACGAGAAGGGTCCTCTCGCCGTTGCTGCTGGCCTCCTCCAAAGTGAAGACGACGTCCGCAATTCAGCCTGCTGCGAAATGGTAGTGCTAGAAGAGGGCGTGCTGCTTTTGTAGAAATTCCTTTCCTCTGCAATTTGATTTGAGCGTGCCACAGCTATGGCTTCAATGAGCTTGCAGAGGTGAAGAAGACGGGCCTGTAGGATGTGATGGCTGCACACGGGTGGTCAGAATTGCAGACCGGCACAGCAGGACCTCAGGTAAGGTGTGGTTCTGCCACACGCCACTGAAAGTCCTCAACAGGCGTTGTCGTGCAGCCACATCCAGGTTGCGCAGCATCTGTTATGTTATGTTATGCCGTCAGCACCGGGGACACTATGGCACTTGTTTCTGCCCATCTCATCATCATCATCATCATATTCATCATCAACAGCCTGACTACGTCCACTGCAGGACAAAGGCCTCTCCCATATTTCACCAGTTAACCCAGTCCTGTGCTTGCTGCTGCCAATTTATACCCGCAAACGTCTTAATCTCATCTGTCCACCTAACCTTCTTACTCCCCCAAACCCGCTGGCCTTCTCTGAGAATCCAGTTAGTTACCCTTAATGACCAGCGGTTATCCTGTCTACGCGCTACATGCCCGGCCCATGTCCGTTTCCTCTTCTTGATTTCAACTATAATATCCTTTACCCCCGCTTGTTCCCTAATCCAATCTGCTCTCTTCTTGCCTCTTAAGGTTACACCTACCATTTTTCTTTCCATTGCTCGCTGCGTCATCCTCAATTTAAGCTGAACCCTCTTTGTAAATCTCCAAGTTTACGCTCCGTGGCTAAGTACCGGCAAGATACAGCTGTTATATACCTTCCTCTTGAGGGATAGTGCCAATCTACCTGTCATAATTTGAGAGTGCTTGCCGAATGTGCTCCGCCCCATTCTTATTCTTCTAGTTACTTCAATCTCGTGGTTCGGCTCCGCGATTATTACCTGCCCTAAGTAAACATAGTCTTTTACAGCATGAAGTGCACTTGAAGTGCAACTTGAAGGTTCTGGCCAGAGCAACATTATTCTCATGTTCGAAAATGCACTTCAGGCAGAGAGCTGCAATCTGCCTGCCCGTCTAGGCAGGCTGATGGTCTTATGGCGGCTTGTGAGCAGGCGCAAGACCACATGATGGCCTAGTGACAGACCACAGCTGGTGATGACCGATGGGTGGGTCAGTAGCAGTGCCGTGAAGGGATCGGCAACCGCTCGGTCAGTACTTGTGCAATAATGCCCAAGTACATGGCCTCAGCAAGGATGGGTTGCCACACCATTGGTCCGATGACAAGTGATTGTAGAAGCCAGTATGCTTTGGCGCTGATTGCGTGGCTGAAAGAGGGTCAGATGCCCTGCAAGCTCAGCCTCACCTGGCAGTTGGCATGTCACTGCCATACCGTATCTACACCGTTAAAATGTTCGATGTGGTGGGTTCTGGGCTTTAAGTACCGTGTCCAAGCCCTGCACTTCACAGCCTGTCAGATTGAGCGGTGGAAGTCTGGTGCAAGATAGTGCTCGGGCACTCTGCACTCGATGGTTACCGACTGCGCGGTCGCTACTCGGCAGGGTGACATTGAGAAAAAAGTGTTTCAGCTCAACAAACATGAAACCTGGGGTTCAGCACAAAAATCACGCAATATTCACCTAATGAACAATGATAAGTGGGCGAAGCTTGAGAGGGCGAGATCATCGGTAAACCGTAACTATCCTGTGAAAAGTAAGCCCATTACAACATTAAAAATTTGTGACACTGTGCTTATATTATACAACTGAACTTTTATTTTTGTTCTTGTTCATTTGTTGTTTTTTTCTTCGTTTGTTCTTTCTGTTTCCTTGTTGTCATGGCGGCTCGATGCGGAATACTTTCGATATAACGGTCAACGGCTTCATGGCCCATTAAATGAGCGAGAGAGGTTCTTGCACTGGCTGCAGTGAGAAGTTTGTAAGCACTAAGTCATTCATGCCCCTCATCGTGGTAGGTTGCGAATGGATACATCTGGGTGCGCATTTGAAAAGCGTATGCTGCGCAATTCAGTCATTACTAATGATGTCCGTCCATTCGTTCGTCCGTCTGTCTGTCCGTATGTCACCCACACTAACACTACCTGCTGAGTGAGCCATACACCAGGTGCTCTAAATTTACGAAGCCCTCCACTACGGCGTCTCTCATAATCATATAGTGGTTTTGGGACGTTAAACCCCACATATCAATCAACGAGTGAGCCATACAACTGTACTCTCTTTCACTACTTTGGTTCAGCACTATCAAAGCTACGGGGTGTAAGAAATCCCCAATTTTGCGCAGTGAAACGTAGTCCTAAATACATGTGCCTCAAAACTGACAGGTTTGGCTAGCATTGGTTTTTTTGTGTTTTAAGCCTCATCAATACAGGATATGTTCATTATTCTTCACATTTCTTTCGTACGCATTAATTTATTTGTGTCGTTTGCCGCCAATAACTGTGTTCCCAAATCAAAAGGCAACACTCAAGTAGCAGTGACCACCCACTTCGACTCGGACTCGCTCTTGCTACACGCCCACTGCGCTGACAGCAGTAAATAAATGGTAAAATCAGCCGTCGATTCGTTTCGGTTCATTCTGGGACTAAAGAATCTGGCACGTTTTGTCGATAGTAGCGAGATATGCAGATTACTATGCCCAATCTTCTAAGCCTAACGCACCGAGGCAGTGTTCTGACTGCGTCTTCAGACCAAGAACGCTGCATCTCCACATATCGAACATGAAACCTCGCACATCATTCCGTGTGCGTCGTATTCTCCTTCGGTGGAAAATAAAGAGTGAAATGGAGTGTTGACGCAGGAGACGCGAAGAAATGCCTCGGCGGAGCAACAGACACACGAGAGCCACGAACAACGTCGGAGGGAAACACCCACCATGTGAAGTTATGAAGTTGTTCGCCTGCGTGAGATTCTACCGATCTTCAGCAGAGCAACAAGCTCACGCTTCTTCACGTTCCCGGTGTAGTTGCTTGTTGACAGCTTTATTGCATTTTAGGTTATTAAAACAGCCATAATAAATGCAAAGATGACTATGATTCATTGAGCAGTCGCCATGCATACGCTGAGCAGACGACACAGCACGGATGAATATATGTGGAGGGGCTGAACACCCTTCTTATTGATTTATGGGCCTCTACAGTGCTGAAGAAACCTTCTGAAACAGAGTATAAGCCGTTATGAACTAGTCGTTAGACGAGCATAGACAGACCCGGGGCTTTCGGAGCTTCGCCCCTAAGATTGCAGTGTGCGCCGGTGTTACCTCTTCAAAACTTCACCTTTTTAAGGAGCACTGCAATACTTTTTCAGTATGGTCAGAAAACGCTGCCTATCCGTATTAGAGGCTCCCGAGAACACGCGAGCCAAATATTATAGCGAAGCACGTGGCCTAGAATTAACTATGAATTTTCTAAGTCAGCTAAACAGTGCTTTTTCTTTCCTCAAAAATTGATTGAAAATGCTAAAAAATTACACGTACATTGCCCATCTATCAGTCATTGGCTGACTTGAACATGGTGCCCTCGGTCGTTACAAAGATCCCCGCAAGAGGCCGTCACTTGTCTACGTGTGCGCGTGCGTTCACACTGAAAAAGCCGCATAATCAATCAAGGGAAAAAAGTGCTCAAAGTCACGAGGCGCACATGACCTTTTTTTTTGCCCCTCCCATTCCTCCATGCTTAGCTTCCAACGCTTTCGTCGGGACGAGAGAAGAGAGAATGCGGTTTCAGCGTGGTACAAATCTTTGTAACTTTGCTCGTCCTGGACAGATCCCTAAAATTTTTGCAGCCCGAAAAATTGTTTCAGGGCAGCTTTGAGGGCTTTACTCGCCTCCAACCCACAAACGCACCACTCATTGCAGATATGTTTCGAGAAGTGCTGTTTAAAATGGGTGACTTCACCATAGGTGCATGTTTGTGTCTCTGATTTTATGTAAGAAGCTTGATTGCTGTCACAGAACGAGCGCTAAATAAAAAAGAGCGCGCCGCCAAATCCTTGCGACAACGGGCGGCAGAAACGCCGCGAGGTAAAAAGAAAAAAAAAAGAAAGCAAACATCCAAGGCTCCCGGGCGCGCGCTCTCCCCGCAGAAGCATGGCTTCGCAGACGATCCTCCTCACCCCACATCGGCGGCCCAGCAAGGCCGCGACTTTTCTAGAACGAAGGAGGCGGGGTCAGACCGAGTGAATCATCTTCCGGAGAGGGCAGTCGAATCGTCTCGTGCCTCTCCCCAGCCTTCGCTGCGCGTCGCGCCGATGAAATGAGGAGAACGTTCTGGAAGGTGGCGCGGAACCTATTTAATCGAGCAGCCGAGACGAGAAAGCAGGAGAAGACGGAAAGTTAGCGCCGGAGCGCGTAGGGATTCCGCCGTGGAGTCGGCGAAGGTTCTGCCCGTAGTGACAGATCAGGAGGAGACGGAAGTGAGCGCCAGAGTGCGTAGAGATTCCGCCGTGTAGTCGGCGAAGTTTTTGGTCCGTAGGGACGGCTCGAGCTACAGGCAAGAGCGTGGGTTTACCGCTATCGAGCGAAGACGCGGGCAACAGCTGCGTGTGTGAAGCCGACGGATTTCCGGCGAAGAAGTTTGAAGCTTGGAGAGTGGCCATTTGAGGACGCGAGGTTTCCTGGAAGAGAAACTTCGAGATCTACGGAACGACAACAACGCTGGACTTTGAGTGAGTGATTCTCGGAAGAGTATCATTCAGACTTTTGTTCCAAGGACTTTGGACTGAATAGGTTTTCTATCTCTTTAGTCCTTAAGTGTCTTGGTTGTTCAATGCATGCGACTGCATTGTAGTGCGTATTGTTGTCTGTGTCCGTTGTTTTGAGTGTGGCTGATTGTATTGTGTAGTACGTTGATTGATTGGTTTGATTGGTGACATATTGTATGCAACTATTGTGGAGTGTGCATTTTTGCGTATTGTTTTCGATCTGCCATTATTGAGAATGTAATTTGTTTGTTTATCAACTCTCGGCTCTGACTTGTTCTTTGGGCCACAGCCGGCGTCCGCTGGCGCACCAAAAAGGACCACTTCTAAATTGTCCACGCTTTCGTAGTGCGGTTCGGGGGGCCGATACTTCGGCTCTTGGAATTAGCCCGGCGATTGCCTCCCTAATAAACGGGACAGGTGTGACAATTGCCTTGGTAAACTTCGTCGGGTGTTCCGACACTGCTTCAAAACAAAACATGGGATTATTCGGTACTGACGCATTTTAACATATAAGTCACATTGTTTGAACAGATGACAAGCAGCGAGATTTACCCAAAGTTTGTTACACTTTCCAGTTTTTGAGGAATCGACATGATACGCTGACAAGGTGAGCCTCTAAGGTGCTTCATTCCTCAAAGCACTTGCGCACATCCGCACGCACGCTAGACAGCTTCGTCAGGAGAACTGAAACCAATATCTCCCATTGCACGTGCTTGCCAAACAAATAGCTGTTTTGTTGCATAAACCCTAAGAATCGTTTTTTTATGCAACCATAAGGGCAAGGAATGCTGCTGCGAGAAGTCAAACTGGAAGTCTCAGTGTTGTTACTTCGCTTTTGTAGTGCGCACGAGAACCTCGCAACGATTTCAAAAGTACACCGGGCACCAGCTTCAAGAGCGCACAACCTAGCCACCATATTTGATTTTCGTGGTGTGTAAATTGATCTTTCGGAATGCATAGAAGTGTCGGATAGTGTTGGATTGAGATAGAATGATTAGGTAGCGCTACAGACGGTTTTCCGCAGCGGCGAATGGGTGCTGCGAGGTTTGACCACGTGATCTAACGGCCCCCTCCTCCGCACTTCCCCTTTAGCGTCACCGACTGGTGGCCAATTCACCGCCGCCGCTACCGCGTTGAAGGCCAGCAAAGCGGGCGCAGCGGTTAAGGTTAGGTGCAGAGTTGCCAGCTGCCACCGAGCAAACAAGCGAACAGTCAACTCAAAACAAGCCCCATAAATGCGGCGGCCCTTATACGATTAAGTCTAAAATAAGCGCAAGTTAAGCAAACGCTCCTATTCTTGAAAATTTCGTTGTAGTACAGAAGAAAAACTACGAATCAATCGAGAAGTTCTACAAATAAATTTTATAAAAATAAAAGGTGCATGAATAAAGGCATGCATTTTTCTAGTCTTACACTTATTGTCTCTGACATCTGGCTGATCAGAATAATCCATGGCATTCACGTCCACAGTACCATACACGTTTTTTTGCGCACAATAGTTGCATCAATTCTGCGGTCGATTGAAAGCCTCGCCTGCGAACTCCACTAAATATAAGGCAATAGTAAACTCGGAAGATGGCGCTCAGCAGTAGAGTGCATGCAGTTTTATAATCGTCTCCCGTGACTGGCCGTAACTAGCCCTTTAGCAGCGGTTCCTTTTCTTACTCTTTACAATATTCTTGCCGCAATTTGACGACTTCGAAGCCATATCAATGCACTGCTACGACACAGGGAGACAAGAATGGAACACACCTGACCAGCGCAGACTGACAACTGATCTTTATTCACAAAAAACCTCCAAATATACTCTTTTCCCGCCCCTCATGAACAATGTGTATGAGCGAATCGGCATCTTGCAATCATTCAGATAAACTGACAAAACCTTTACCATGGAAGGTGCGATCTCACATCATAAGGACGTCATGTCTCATAAGGACACGGGCGTCAGTCTCACTTCGGTTTCGCTGAATGATAAGGAAACGGAATTGTTGAACAAAATATCAGATTCCACGGTCTACAGTGAAGGTCTTATCAGTTTATGTGAATGATTGCAGGATACCAATTTGCTCATGCGCAGTGTTCATAAGATGCGTAAAAAGAGTATATTTGTGGTTTCTTAGTGAATAACGATCAGTTGTTAGTCTGCGCTGGTCCAGCGTGTTACTTTCCTTTGTGTCCTCGGGTGTGTGCGCTGAAATTTCAATGAGCTGAAGTACCGACTGGTGTCAGGAAGCATAGTGTCGTCATGTTTGATAGAAAATTGCGTGCTGGGCGATGCAACCTTACTATCCGAAAAATCAAAGGTGAGCCCCCCCCCCCCTCCTTAAAAAAAACGCGACAAGTGACCATAACAATTTGCAGGTGTCTCGGTGAAAACAAAACAGTGCAAATTCGCTTATAATAAGTTGAACTGGCAACACTGGTTATGTGTTAAAATGGCAGACAGTGCGGTGAGGACCAGTGTTTCACATACTCTCACATTGTCCCCCGTTAGCGCTGCGAGCTCAGCAAACTGCTAAAGAGATATATTTTCTTGTTATTCTCGCCCGCGCCCGCATAATCTGCGGGCATGGGTGACCCCCTTTTCGCCATCGGCTGCAGGGACACGTCCGCCACGCGCCACATCGTGGCCGCGCCGCCGAGAAGAAGGCCGCGGTGCTTCAGTGTGGCGGCGCCATCTATGTTGTTTTAGAAAAACCAGCTGTGGAAAATTGTCTATAAGAAGCAGTGGTATCACAACAATCAATTTGTAAAAAAATGCATCCGTAGGCGTGTTTGCGTACATTTTCCTCCTTAATCTGTGTTAGATTCTTTTTATCATAAAATGGACATGTCAGTGCCACATACTGCTTTTCTCAGCGCAGCTCTTGTTTCAAAGCGAATAATGTATAAAGTAAGGCAAATGCATAACGGTACTTTAACAGCAGCGAAATGTCATATATTAAACTTTACCCCACGTGAAGGGGGACTTTAGAGGGGTTTCGCAATGTTCAAACAAGCCATAAACACTGGTAAAATATGAAAAGCGGCTCCAAAATGGCCCCCTTGTTGAATAAAACGTAAAGTCTTTAAAAAAATGCATAGAATATTGCTTGTATATTGAATAGCGCAAAAAATAGGTCTTAAATACAAATGCCTGTATGGACCGCCGTCATTGTTACGTGCACTGACTGCGCTGCCCAACCGAAATATGTTCCGCCAGGCTGATTGTCGGGTGTGCTTGTAATTAATCACTCAATGCGCGATGCGTACTACGAAGAGGTAAAGTTCGTATCCAGGAAATTATTTATCGCACACTTTTTTTTCTTGGAATGTGCTTGTGTTCGACGTTTGTAGTGCAGCAGGTCATAACAGTATTTTTTCTACCAAAGAAAAGCTTCTGAACGCTCATACCGATTGTACAGCAGAATCTCATAGTGGGCTCATATGTTTAATATATCCAGCATAGTGAAAGCAACGGTTTATTGGGTAGTGACATAAGAGCCACCAAATTTTTAAAATAATTTCAGTGCAGTAATTGTGACACAAAGATCAATTAGTTTGCGGTAATTCATTCATAAAAAAGGAACAATAGAATACATATAAAAATGAAAGAATACAAAACCAAGCGAATGTATACAAAAGAAAAAAAAAACAAACAACCCAAAATTTCTTTTATGTAAGGGGAAAAAATGTGTGGCATGCGGCAAATATAGTCTTGGTAAACATGCAGATGCGACGTTACTGATATTTAGCATCAATACATTGATTTGCTCTCGGATAATACTGTAAAGAATGAAATTGTTTGTTTCCTTCAAAAAGATGAAGGAGGCCGAGAGAAAAGCTGCGGTGTAACTTGACTATAGCTCCCAGCCCTGAAAGTACACTTTAGTGCCGTACCGCTAACTAGGGTGCATACAATAGAAATCAAAAGAGATTACTTCAGCGGTGAGGCAACAATTATATCATCCGGGGCATTAACCAGGATAAACAAAACGACAGAATGCACTAGCAGGCCAATGAGGCGCACTTATGCGCATTTTATTTGATAATTTATAATATTAAAAACACAATAAAACATTTTTTATTTCTGCTGAAGGAAATAATGGCCTAAAATAGATAGATTTGACTGCGCCAGCTCTGCTGCTACGAACATTTTTTTTCGATGAAACTACTCTATTTCTTGGTGCTATTCGTATACCGATCAGTGAAATGTGTTCGCTCATGACTCTAGAAGCATTCATTGAACATAATTATAAGCATAGCAGATCATGGACATTTTAAGAAGAAAATATGCTGTCGATAGCAAGAGAACATTGGCAGAGAGACAAGTTTTTTCAAGCTAGATCATTCTGATTACGCTCACGATTTTCGTTAGTGAAGCTTCAAAATGAAACGGAAAATAATGTCACGTATGCCATCAAAAAACAGCAAACCTATTAAGAAACCAAATTCGCAGAAGTTCCCGTTGCTTTGACTTTAATTTTATGACAGGCTTAAGTTGCGACACGTGGTATTTGTCGTTCAGTTTAGAAACCAAAGCCTAGAAAGCAAGGAATGCTTTGTTGACTACTGTTTCCGGGCGTACTTTCTGTTATTTCTCATGCTGCTCTTTATCGATAAATTAAAAAGGAAATATTTACTTTCGTTGTACAGCAAAAGTTGTTAGGAGATCAGAACGCGGGTCACGCGCGGCGTCGTAGTTTTCCGCCGCCGCCGCCGTCGGTGTCCGCACCCAGTGTCGCAGGAAAGGAAAAAAAAAGAACTCATAAGATGAAAAAAAAACGTAAGGAGACAATGGGATTCGAGCGTGGGTCCACTGCTTCCCAGCACGGCATTCTACCACTGAGCCCCTTCATTGCTGGAAAGTCGGTTCTAAACTGGCCTTAGGCGGGTTTGATTTCGGGAAAGGAATCGCGTTAATAGGAGTCCTAAAGCGTTTTAGAACATTAAATGAACAACGAGGCGTGAGACAATGTTTATTGCCTAACGAATTGATCCCACTATGCCCCACCTGCCCCATTAGAAAATTTGTTCCTCATCACCCAATAACTGAGGCGCATGCCCACTTTGGTCATATTTTTAGGGGCGCAGTTCCTTATGGCATGGCTTGTGCCTCTCCCGTGTCATAGTGCGTAATCTGTGGCACATACCCGCATACTAGTGGCACATACCCGCCCTCGGACACATGTCCACATGTTACGAAAAACGTAGCACGGCGTCGTTATTGTGCTCTCAGTCTTAACAAAGCGCTGGCAGCAAAAATGAGGTACATACTCTTGTTTAGTCGTTGGATTGTCCGCCAGATGGCAGTACTTGTATATGATGAATATATGATGAAAAGAAGCGAGACGACGGTAGTAGAAGTGTTCACTAGATGAATGGATGCACGGACGGACAGACAGGCTAGCAGACGGAAAGACGGACAGACACACGGACTAACGGACGCACGGACACTCGCACAGACGGGCGCACGGACGGATGCATGCACGGGCACATGCATGAACAGACGGACGCATGGATGGAAGCACGGATGGACTGAAGGACGCTTCATCCCACTCATTAATATTGTTGTGTCATTGATTCCGTGGACATGCTGTGATTTTTTTTCATCGTCATCAGCCACTGCATATATAAATTGCACAGTATTCCTAGTGAGTGTGTAGCGGATACCACGCTTCTTCGAAGGATGACGAAAAATAGCAGTGATTGCTGGCGTACTACGCAAAAATTAGGAGTATTAGTGCGTAGTGGGTACCCAGAAAGAGTGCATGTAGCAGTTACCCAAGGAGTGTGTAGAAAAGTCCCTGAAAGGCTGCTCTTCTCAGCTTTCGCAGTGACTGTGCTGCGCACTTCGGGCAGGCTCGGCGTTTTTTTTTTAAGGTTTCACAAGCTAATCATTTACGTATGTAGTTCTTAGTCGACGTTATTAAAACATTAAATATGCGGCGACTCAGTTGAAGTGAAGCAATTCTCGAATTTCATATACTTTCGAACACCCGTCAGACAAGTTAGGCCGTCTATTACTGTAATTACTTATTCAGTGGATTGGTTTTTGATGCTAACTACTGAGAGAAGACTTCGTTGAAATTTACCGAGTCACCCTCCACATTTGGGATTACCTTAAACTCTTCATTTATGGCACGCATGGCAGACTAAGAATTTATGGTAGTCCTGTACAAGTACACAATTATTAGTATTTGAAGAGCACCAAAACTCCCGGCAGCATGGCATGCGATACTAAATGTTTGGTGTAGAAAAACAGAGGCGAGATACAGCAATGAAGGTAGCTAAACTGTAACATAATAACTGATTTTCCATATTACACACATGGAAAAGGGCATTACCGGGAACCACAGAGAGTGTGTAGTATATGCTGCCAGCTGGGGCATCAGTTTCCATCCTTGCGACCGGTACTCGTGCAGTCGGAACAACCGTAGACTGTCAAGCAGTTTGGCAAAAAACTCGCCTATTTTGGTTTCCCAATAAACGAGACACCTAAGTGAAGTTTCAATAAAGGTTGCACGGGAAGGTGCATGCCTCTCTATTCTCTGTGAAACACCCACTTCATCACTCACCGGAGAACGGCAAAAAACATCAAAACTCACTTACGCCAGTCCATCTATCAAACAACGCGTTATGTAGTTCAGAGTGGGATAGACACTTTATGCGTGTCACTCAAATACTGAATCAGGTTGCAGTTCATTTCAAAAAAGAGAATATCGTGAGAATGTAAAGCTGAGCTTCCGGCATTCTTATTGGTTTTTCGCACATGTCACAGGATGTAATAAAAACCGAATGGAGCCCTTGTTGTCACGGTACATGTATATAAAGCCCAGGCGCATTTCTTTCTTGATGTTACGAAATATGTGAGACAAAATAATGACAGGTGGTGACGGCAGTCACAACTTCCTGAATAACCTGTCGTTACTAACATTAGGGTGAGTGACATAACATGTCAACACGTTATCAGAATGTTCACTGCGATATTTGGCAGGTTGGAAAATATTGCTCGTTAAGAAAATGGCCAATCTGATTTTTTTAAAGAAATTGTCGTCACTTGAACAACCGGCTAGAGTTTTCTCTGCTTTGATTTCATTATCTCCTCCTCTATAAAACGCATATTTAATTACAATCTTCGCAAATGAAGACAGACTTGAAATAGCATGCTCACTTCTTGTACATAGACTTTTTCTCGCGTTTAATGGCGCATCCAAAAGAAAATATTGCTATACTTTTGATGTGTTCATTTCGTACTTCAATGTTTTACGTAAGGGGCCAAGTCTATCATATTTAAAACATAAATTCAATGCTATCGCGTTTGCGGAAATATGGTTTACTATGCTGAGAACTGTAATAGCCAAAATCAGCATCGCATCAAATAATAATTAACACAAATTTAGGAGAATAGGGAATATTCCACAGGTAGCCAATAGTTGGGAAAACAGCTGAGTACATCTATAGAACCTGTTTGAGATGCTCATTCGTAACATTTACGAACGTAAACAAATAGTCGACATACAAAAAAAACACCTCCGTAGCTCAGCTGCATCTCTATTTGGATGTCATGGTTCAGGGCTCAGAGAGAACTACCCTCTTCCTTACTGTCCCTACAGCCAAGAGCTCTAGAGGAGAGAGAAATAGAGGCCCTTTATAGGGAAAAATGGAGGTTTTGGCGAGAGAAAATGAACTTCGAGAGCTCTGGCACAGCTATGTAGCTCATGTTGTCTTTGAGAAGGAACTGTGAAACAACCCAAATGTCTTTACCATAGGTATACTTATTGGCCTTCCCAGGCATCATTTCAATAGGGCCGGAAATGCTTTCTAATGGTGTTCGTTTTTTTCCCCATCTGACGATGCGATTCATTGAGGGAGGCAAAACAAGTTCTTACTCTATGCTTAGGCTGATTATCTGCACTTTTCAGACTGTTGTAAATTAGGGCAGAGGAGTTTTTTTCGAGCTTGAACTTGCTCCGGTCATATGCGACTCAGTCGTGTAGGTGTGAATGTAGAATATAACGATAGTGCAACAATATTTTTTACGAAACAACTTTTCAAAGCACTCCTCACTTTCATTGTCCTATGTTATTTATTTTTCTTGTAAAAACTTTTAAGGCAATTCCGTGTCAGTACCAAGCAGCTTTAGCCCGAAACTGCATTTTCAATACCAATAAAATCAAACAATTTGTTTTTCCTGTAGTTGGCGCGTATAAATACGCGTGCCGGCGCCTGGCTCTACAAAGGGCGGCATCATGACGAGCGAAAGAGCAAACATTTTTTTTGCGCAGAAACACCATACACACAAATATATAGAATTTGCAAAAAACATTGGCCAGCTGAGATATCCAGTCATAAACTTTGTAATAAAAAAAACAAAAGTGAGGAAATAGCTGCATGGCGGAATCAATAACTGGGAGTGCCTGCAGCTCTGCTTACATATTAGCCTAAGCTATTTCATTAAGGAAAGCCACAGAAGAAAAATTAAGAATGTAAATCGTTCCAGGAGAGTAGATGTCCAAGAAAAAAATAGGAGACATAAATGGAAAACATGCTTACCTGTTGAAAATAGTAAGGCGTCGGTAATTTGGCGAATGCGGTTCAGGGGCTTCAGGTTCTTTATCCCATGAGGCGGAAGATCCCACCCGTGTGGCACTTTTGTGGTCACAGTTCGTGGAACACTTCAGTGTTACATGCTACACCGCCGGTGCGAGCGGTGATGCTCGAACGCTTGGCCGACCATTTGCATACAACCGTTTAAAAAAAAACGCGAACTATGATCGATCACGCCGAAAATGACAGCGCACAAATAGTCGGTTACAATAAGCCACTGCGCTGCAGCTCTTAGGTGTACTTAACGAAAAAAAGAAGCTCGTAGTCGCTACAGCATCCCGAACTCCGAGACGAAACCCGAAGGAAAGTGCGCAACCTGAAGAATGCTTTCCGCGCCACGCGCTGTCACAGTCGCGAAGCACGGGAGAAGCGCGACGAGCGCGAGCTACCGTGAGGATCGCGACCGAATGCCCCACGCTGAGAATTCGCCGCGCGAACGAGAGACGGGGCCGATCCCTCTCGCTCCCCTCGATTATTCTTCTCCTCCACCCCTGCATCCTTACTTTCCCTCATCCGTCCGGCTTTCCATCGCTTTCCCGAAGAATCACTGCTGCGGGAGTCACCAGATGGCGCCTTTTTCCAACATGCATTTTCCCGTTAGAACTGGTGGAAGTCTCCGTAATGCCGTGCCGATTTGCGCGGCACCAGGGGTTCTTTTTTTCTCCGCTGTATAGAATACAGCACGGATAGCTGAATTATTAGGAAGCTCTTTTGGGGATTGATCTTTGAAAAGGTGGCATTGTCAACCTTGATTGCGGAGGACGGTTCGATGGTCACACAAATGTAGTTTTACTCTTTCCTGTTTTAATCATATCGAAATGAGAAAATATGTTGCTTTCTTCATCGTGGCGGCACATACTGTAGTAGCAACGGAAAATAAGTCACGATATAAAGGCAACAAAGCTAATATGTTGCAGCTCAGTTGAGACCCCGTTTTTGGAATGAAACTTGAACAAGTTTGTGTACACGAAAGCGTGAAAAAAAGCTAGCGATGTCATTTCGCTTCCTTAAAAAATGCAACTAAAATTAACAAGGCAGTGTTGCATTGAGGCCTTGTCGACTGCCCAGGTCTTCTCGCTTCCAGGCAGGTTGTCGCCTTCTCGAAAAGCTTTTGTTGGAGCGAACCAGATTGAAGAGACGATGAAGAGTACGAGCGGTTTTAAAACATAGTTACAGAAAGAGAATTCGAACCGAGAATGATCCCCAGGCATTCATTTGCCACTTTTTGTCCTCTCGCCCTCCCTAGACGCCAGGCCTAGGGAAATGCGGAAAGACGTTTTTATCCAATCAGGTCACCGCTGCTGATGGTCGTTTTGCTGGTACCGCCCCCAACACACACACACACACACACACACACACACACAAACACACACACACACACACACACACTCAACCCAAAACATGTATTGTTCCGGGAACGCTGCCATATCCGGGAAATCATGCCGCCAGCAAACGTGACGTGATTAGTCCGTCGTGTCGCCGCTCGGACCGACCACCCATGCTGTCGAACATGGTGGACGCAGGCCAGACAACTTCAATTGCATGTGCATGGGTATCTGGCAGTGATTTGAACGTCAGTAGCCTATTAATCTGAGACGCACGGCGTTGTGGTCCGACGTTCGTTTTCGGTAGAAACTGGGCGTCGCGGCATTGCTTGCTGGTAGAGTAACTGTATTTGCTATGTATAGGTAGCATATAGAGCTAGTATATAAAGGTATACTGTAGAGTAACTCTACTTCTTGCAACACATAAGCGCCACGTGTCGGATTTCTGCGCCGGCACCAGCAACAGTAGTGCTGCGCTGAGTAATTGCAACCACGCACCTCCCAGTACAGGAAGAACAGCCGGGCGTCTTCGCGCTCCACCTTACCGCCACGAAGTGAGGCGGCTGCCTTTCTTCGTCCGGCGCCCGCGGCAAAGGGTGGCTCGCCGATCGCAACAGCTCCTCTGGAGCCAGGAAACTCTCGAGTAGCCACGGACTCATTCGCTGGCGTGAGCGGGTTTCGGAGTCGATGATGACTGCAGCCATGCAGATCGAAGAACCTCACACAAACAAAGGGAAACAGCAGACAGAACGATTCAGGCGCCACTACACCACGCACAAGCGTTCAGAATCTGCATTTATTCTGCCAGGCTTATCAAAACAAAATGTTCATAAAATAACGCAAAACTACAAGCACCGTTGAACTTCGACACCTCAGCGGCACATCAAGGAAAACAAGAGACCCGGTTTCGTCTTCGGTTTTACGCAAGACAGAAATCCTTTACATATAATCGGATGAATACACTTGCGAACTATTCAGGCAACAGTTAGAAGATATCTATCAAAAAAATTAGGTGTATGCTCCGACTTCACAATTTATACTACTAGAATGCTCGTCGGCATTCCCATCACTATTTCCTTTCTTTGGCCGGACGAAAAGTTTGTACGTATAGAGGACAAAACTCTGTCGGAGCAAGCGTCCACTCTTTTCAGATAGTCATTGCACTCAGACAGTGCTTATTTTCAAAGGAAAATCTTAAATCGCTTAAGAAATTAACAAAACTTAAAACAGGTTACCGAAACCCTATCCGGTAGGCGAAATACCGAAATAAAACATTCCAAAACCAAAATATTCAAAAGTTCAACACAGAACGTCCGGTGGCGACCATATTTCGAGAGCTTGCGGCTGTTATTCATTTCGCTGCACAAGTTGTTTTTATTCTAAAACGTTCTTCGAAATGATTTGTCACATCGCATCGACGCATCAATGACAAGACAGCCCTCTTGAAATAAACATTTGATGAACAGTTATAATACCAGAAAAACACAAGGCTTTGTGCTATCAAACTTTCTGAAAAAAAACTAATCTCATTGATCAGAGCGACTACAATGCTCTCATCAGAGTTCAGTGCCTTGCGTCTTCGCTTTTAAGACCTCGCTACGCGTTTTAAAAGACAACGAACTTCCTGAAGTTGAGCTCAACCTTATCATACAAACCTTCCTTTATACAGTGTGCTAAACACACTGCATGACCTGCCCGACTTCCTAACTTGCAAATTCTCTTGTATCGCACCTGATGGGGCCTTAATCCAGGTGACTTTTGAGTTCGGTAGCAGCTACAGAAGAGGTTCAAACTTGCTTGCTCTTTGTTGTCACACTTTGTTCAGTGGTTAGGCTACGTTCCCTACTGTTCTGCGAAAATAAAGCCAGAAGCGTGGGGCAAGAACGAGTCTCACTCCTTTCTTTTTTACTTGCACGCGCGCTGCTTTCCTGTATTGTGGCTTTTCGTCGTCGAGATGATTCTTTCTTGACACAGCACCTCTTCTGCCGCTTGCGCTTGACCATGCACATCGATGGACGTTCTCTCGAGCTACGCGCTGTAGCTGTTCTATTGTTTCGTCATATTGGCATGGGGAAGAAATTTTGCGCGAGTCTCTGCTGCACGGATTGCATCATACTATTACTTTTTTTGACGTTTATGTCACCGTCTTTCTTAGCTACAAGCTTCGCGATAGAAACCTCGGAGATATCGATCAACGGGCACTTATAAGGCCTAGATGCCATTCCACTCGCGTCGGTAGGGGATACCAGGGAGCCGCTCCATTTTCGAGCCACCTCCACCTCGCTTCTGACTTTTTTATGACTACTGAAAAGTGGCTCGTCTCCGGAAAGAGTACTTTCTGGGTTTCTTTCTGAACGCCTGCCGTGCATAGCGACGCTATATCTAGTCGTCAGTTTATTGATTTTGATTCGCAAACGCGCAAGGTTAGCGACTTTTTTCTGCTCACCACTTCGTGAATCTCTGTCCACTTGCAAAAGCCTCTCAAAACCAAGTGAACCCCTTGCCAGCAATATTACTTTCTCACTTCTCTCCGCTTCGTTGTACTGTTGCATCCCACTACCTGCACTCTCACTGTCATCTAAAAGTGGGCGCTCCTTGTTCGTACAGCTCAACTTTTGAAGCACCACATCCTCGTTGTGCTCAAAGTTAGCGTTTCTCTGCCCTGACGGACGACCAGTTTCGAGCTCAGGCACGAGAAATGTCTCCAGCTTCACAATAACAACTTTAGATCTGTTAAAAGACAAAGCTTGGCCCCACAAGGAACACTTTCGTGATACGTCCTTTGCCGTGGACCAGTGATGCCCTCGTCCTGCACGCGCTCTACATTAACCCGCTTGTAGGGACACGCATCTTCCTCCAACAGGCTCTCATTACTCGTGAATCGTCGCTTCTCTGTTGCAAGAGGAGGTTCTGCGAGCATCTCAGTGTCATCATGAGTGCCAATTACTCCTTGAACGGCTAAACACATTTGCTGAATTTCGAGCTGTATCCTCTTCAGTGCCATGTCTGGTTTTTCTTTCTCGTACACTTCCTTAATTTTCTTATTGTTCAGAGTCTTTAGAACAGGTTCCCAAGAAGTTCGATGCTTTTTTCACCACTACCACTTCGATTTTTTTTTGTTAGATTACGCTTTTTTCAATTTTTCATCACTCTCCAGTTCCAATTGCCTACACAACAGCAACAATTCTGCATTACGCGACTTCCTCAGGTCATTGGTCGCTGCTTTAAACGCTGTCCCTGCCCTATCACTGATGCTAAAACGCACGCAATTCGCATTTCAGCAATTTTACTCCCAAGAATTCGAAACATTATACCAAAAATCGGAAACCTGGCCAACCTCTATGCTGAAACCAAACGCTCAGGCGCAATTGCAGTGTCATGACATCGGGTTAATCTCATCCACTGGTCACCAGTTGTCGAAGTGCCGAAGTCCGCCGGATCCCAACGCTGCCACCAGTTGTTAATGGTTGAGGCTTTGCCGAGTGCGCAGGTCTCCTCGCGTCCAGGCAGGCTGCCGCAAACCTCGCCTTCTCGAAGCGCTGCTGTTGGAGGGAACCGGGCTGAAGAGCCGATGAAGAGTACGAGAGGTTTAATTACACATTTTCAGAAAGAGAATTTGAAGCAGGAATGAATCTGAGGCATTCGCCTGCCACTTTTTGTCCTTTTGGCGTCCCTAGACGCCAGGCCTAGGGAAACGGGGAAAGATGCTTTCACCCAATCAGATCACCACTGTTGAGGGTCGTTTTGCCGGCACCGCCCCCAACATACACACACACAAGCATATTCCAGAAGATCTATTGATCCGGTAACGCTGTTGCGTCCGCGGAATCATGCCGCCAGCAAACGAGATGTGATTAGCCCGTCATGTCGCCATTCAGAACGACCACCCATGCTGTCGAACGGTGGTCGCAGGCCAGGAAACTGCAATGGCATGTGCCTTGATATCTGGAATCAATTTGAACGTCGTTGGCCTATTAGTCAGAGACGGACAGCGTGGTGGTCCGACGTCCGTCTTCGATGGAAACGCGGCGTCGCAGCCTTTCTTCCTTGGGTACATAGGCGCCACGTGTCGCATTTCTACGCCGGCACCAGCGACATTAGTGCTGCGCTGAGTAATTGCAACCACGCACCTCCCAGTACATAAAAGACAGTCGGGCATCTTGGCACTTCATCTTATCGCCACAAAGTGAAGTGGCTGCCTTTCTTTCATCCCGACACCCACGGCAAACGGTGGCTCACCGATCGCAATAGTTGCTTGGTCAGCAGTGAACATGCTCAGAAACTCGAAAGTGTTCGTTGTTAGCACAATAATTGATTGATTGATTGATTGATTGATTGATTTGAGAGGTTTAACATCCCAAAAGAACCATATGATTATGAGAGATGCCGTAGTGGAGGGCTGCGGAAACTTTGACCACCTGAGGTTTTTTTAACGTACACTCTGAGCACACGGGCCTACAGCATTTTCGCCTCCATCAATAATGCACCCGCCGCCGCCAGGATTCGAACCCGGGACCTGCGGGTCAGTAGCCGAGTACCTTAACCACTCGACCACCACGACGGGGCGTTTTCACACTGACAATTCATGTGGAGTTCGACGCACCTAAGTGGTGGTCCCCTCGTTACGTTCGTTGGATATCGATGATGATGATGATATCCTCTTAGGCTGTCTTAGCTTGAGCATTATAAGGTAGGAGAGAGCGGTAACTTTTATCGTAACCAGTCTTGAACAGCATGAGTTATGCACGGCGTTGGTGAAAATAAACTCATTGATAAAGAAATAAAGGGAAAAAATACACGGGGATTCTGAAAGCGAGAATTTAGAGAGAGTGTGTTAGAGTGAAAATAAACGAACTCAAAAGCATTAAAAAAACAGACAGAAAGAAAAAGAGAAACATAAAAAGAATTAAACAAGGCTGATTATGAAAATGAATAGGTTTTATTGGCGCAAGCGCTACACTTGGCGAATCGGCGCCATGAAAAGGAATGAAAGAGCGGCTATAATCTGTGATACATTGATGCTGTGTAAAGTATATCAGCATTGATTTGTGGGGTTTATTGTCCCAAAACCACCATATGATTATGAGAGACGCCGTAGTGGAGGGCTCCGGAAATTTCGACCACCGGGGGTTCTTTAACGTGCACCCAAATCTAAGTACACGGGCCTACAACATTTCCGCCTCCATCGGAAATGCAGCCGCCACAGCCGGGATTTGATCCCGCGACCTGTGGGTCAGCAGCCGAGTACCTTAGCCACTACACCACCGTGGCGGGGCTAAAGTATATCAGCAGCGAACTATAATATTTCTACGTGGTTGTAATGGGGCCTGAAATTTCACCTCTGAGGCGGGTAAACAGAGAAGTAATAAAATTATGACGGTGATGTGAAATGCGTGTAGTGAGAATGAACGGAGGTGGGCGTGGTAATAAAACTAGGATGAGGATATATGGAAATAGCACGAATGCCTCGCCTCGTCAACTCCCTTAGGCCCGAGGAATGCGAGGCAGGTGCTTTGTTTGTTGTAGCCATTGCAGCAACGACCTCTGTTTAGAAGTCGTGTAACGGATCACCTTAGAGTATGGTGGGAAAATAACGTATAGTCTCTTAAAAACGCATACAGGTTACTCCTGTCTAAAAAGCGTGCCCTTGCCAATGAACTTTGGATGCAGAGGAAACTGTTCTCATTATGGTAATAATTTTTTTCTGATTGCGTCCAACTCACTGCACTGTACAAGAATGTTGAGAACTGTGAAAGGTTCTCTATAGTTCCCACAAATGGCTTAGTCACCGCTGGACAGAAGATATGCATGTGTGCTGTGTGTGTTTTTTTGTTTGTAATCTGGTAAGTGTTATTGGTATGTGGCGTGATGTGGGCACTGGTGGCTGATTTGGAAGTTCTGGTTAAATTATGCGTAGTTTATTTTGCGTTTGCCTATCCCATAGGCACTACCCTGCGCTTTTTGTTTTGAGAAGGTGTTACAGGTGGCTAACGTGGTTGCTTGGGGGAGTTGGTACGACATGATTCACTTAAAAAACAGCGCCAATAACGAGGGAAAAGTGGAATACAGGGACTGTTATAACTGTATTGGCAACAACGTTGCCTTGGGCGGATGCTAGAATTTATCTGGGAAGACATTTTCCCTGTTATCACGGCACCCAGGCACCCAGCACATTACTACGTGTTGTTTGAGTTTGTATATTGTGCATTAGAGAGCGTAAAGTGATAAAATGGCGGGATTTATTAATTATGCAGCAATTTTAAAGCTGTCATGACGCTCAAAGAATCAGTGTATATAAGATATCATTGCAGTTTCGATTCCTTAATCTCCTTAGCGGCCAAAAGTATCGCGTAAACTTCTGCAGTAAAGATGCCTGAATTGTGGTGCGTAATGCCAAAATCACAAAAGAACGGTACAATGGCAGCATAGGACACACCAGTGAAAGACTTTGGAAATCCGCAAAGAATTCAGGGCAGGATTTATTGAGCTGCCGTTAAAGAAAGTGTGTAAGTATATGTGCAGTGGGAGCGTGTCTTGTTGCTTAAAAATTAAATCACAGCTATTGAACTGCCAGTGCCACGGCGGCGAATATGCAGTGGGAGTCTGACAGTTTTCAAGAAGCGGCACACCGGTATCTTCAGGTAGACCCCTCATGCATAGTGAGAAAGGTCATCTCACCGAAAGCCGCTTATCATAAAAGATAGAACAGAGCAAATTAATAATTGTGGAGTGTGCCTAGTGTTCCTTATCTGTATTTACTTTCAAGTAATACAAGAAGGACATATAATGCTTAGAAGGCAGAGCGACTACGAGTTCGAGTCCATAAATAGGCTTTCTACAGGGCTTGTGGGAAATGCACCTGTAGAGAAGCGAATGCCCAGGTGATAAACAAGGTCAAAAGTCTTCAACGCGCTCACTGTGGCAGAATGGTAGACTATGACTTCTTAGTATAGTCGTGGGCGTACAAAGACTGTGTACAGCTTTAGGAGGCATTTCCTGTCAGTGTCCCATGATGTACGTGACAGGACCTTTAAACATTCTTTGTTTTCATACACTTGTTTTTGATATACTTTATGTGTGGCACAAACATTAGATTTGTGTCTAAAATCAAACCTAAAAATTAATGTTCTGTTTGTACAGATAGGTGTTGACACTGTAGGTGTAGTCGGAATCGGGAGGCAGGCCCATTCTTTCTCGTGAAGAGAACACATGTGCTTTTTTGGGTAGTTAAAGCGGGAACAATTTTTGACCACCCATTCCACCACCTTGCTTAAAAGAAGCTGAAGCAGTCACTCACAAGTCGCTAAGTTGGAGGATAAAAAGCCTACGTGCTCGCTAAGTTGGAGGATAAAAAGCCTACGTGCACGCCATTCACATACTTGCAATAAAACATGTTCCTTGGAATGTGCACACGCAGCGAATTCGTTTTTAACTATAAAAAGCGGTCAGCTGACGACGTCGCCTTGTGGTACTCCCGTTTCTTGGACAATTGTTTGTAAAAGCGCATTTGCCACGTGGCCTCGGAAAGTGCGATCGGGCAGGCTACTCTTCATTACAGCCGAAATTCCACGTTGTACACCTAAGTGGGAAAGATCTCTCGGTATTCCGAATAAGCACGCTGTGTCGTATGCTCTTTTTTTTTCATTTCAAGGAAGACTGCGAGAAAAAATTGCTTGTGTACGAAGGTTTCACGGATTTCCGCCTCGATGCGTACGAAGTGATCAGTGGTAGGTCGACCATCTCGAAAGCCACACTTCTGTGTGTCAAGGAGTTTGCCTTACTCTAGAAGAAATATTAGTCGTCAGGTTATCGTTTTTTTTTTTCAAAAAGGCTACCAAAGCAAGTTGTCAGCGCTATCGGGCTGTAACTTGTGACGGGTCCTTGCCCTGTTTTAATATAGCAATGACAATGGCTTTTTCCAAGAGGAGGACATATGGCCGGAAAACCAGATAGCATTGTACAGGGAAATAGAGGTTGTTGTATTTCATAGAGTTAGTGTTTCATCAAGCCGTATAATTGCGTTGAGAACCTGGAGCAGATTCATTGCAGCTCTTCACCGCTGCCTGTAGCTAAGCGGAATCTTTCATCAAAAGTCTCACTATTTGGAGATATTTTATCTAGCCTTTGTCGATGACGTGCATGTTGCTTTGTACCTTTGGAAATAGTCTGAATAGTTTGTCGAGCTGGATATATATTCGAAATGCGCTCCCAGAGAATCAGCTTGGTCTTCCAGGCTTTCCCCCTGTTTGTGCAGTAAGGATGTGAAGTGCGTTGCTTCACCTTTTATTTTTTATTTTCTTGACACTTTCCTATACCTTAGCCTTCTCTCTACAAGAATTCACACCACATATCAAACGCTTCCTGCTTTCCTCTCGCCTACACGCGTGTTCTCCATCATTGCGAATTATATTAAAAATAATTAGCTTTTCTGCGGTGAGAGGGGTGCCCAAAGCCTTCACGCTTCATTTTGTTTCCTCCGGGCTTTGCAGCTGCCGTCATTCCACCAGGGAACACGAAGTTTACTCGTGACACCTGTTTCTGGTATAGAATTAGTAGCTTCATTGATGATAAAAGCAGTAAAATGCTCCACAACAGCGTCAATAATAAAACAACACCAGTCTGTTGACGAGCTTTTAGTAGCGTTGCGAAAACCCCTCCAGTTGGCTTTGTCAAGCTTCCATCGAGTCACCATGGGATGAGGATTCTTTTCATGTAATCGTTTTGTGAAGTATTTGAAAGTGATCGCTCCCGAAGGGCTTCTTAACCATTTCCCAGATAAAATCAAGGGGAGGTGATGCTAACACCGACGGATGACTATTTGTTGCTTATGGGACTAAAAAATATGGGCTCTTCTTTTTCAGTATAAAATAAAATTCTCAGTAAGCTTTCTTCGTGCGCCGATACGAGAGTCACTTCACAGTTTGCTGTGAGCGTTAAAATCGCCGAGAACACGTTAGAGCTCCAGCAACTCATCTATATGAGAATGGTATTCGTGTTTGTGTAACTGGGAAAGGGGGGGGGTATATGTATTTAGCAGACAGTAGACAGCGCGAATAGCTAATGACTCCAGTGCCGTTCAGAGCGGAAAACGCTGACCTGGTGTATTTCTGGGGAGTATAATCGTAACGCCGACAAAATATGTGAGACATTCATGGCGGTTCTTGCGAGAAACGACGTAACGACCGAGGAAATTTGAATGCTTTGGATATAGGTGAGTCTCTTGTACACACAGAACCTTAGGAGAAAATTGGGTAAGGAGCTTTAGTATATCGTCTAGATTGTGTAGGATGCCTCTAACATTTCATTGCAGTAGTCTTCCCATCTTGAAAGCGTGCGTCCTCTGTGTCTAGGAAGAGAAAAGTGACTCGATTTTGAAACCTTTCGTCAGGCCATCTGATCTGTCACCTTCTTTGGAGCGGTCGAGGGAATATCGCCACTCCATGGGCGCAGCCTGCGCTAGCACTCCTGTGGGGTCCATCACCTCAGGAGAGGCACCGGATGTTCTTGTACGTAATGTTAACTTTGTGGTGTCATGAAGCACGGGAGACTCACTGGAGACGTTGTAAAAGAACGACGATTTACTTAACTCAGAATAAATGCACAAGATACACTTGCTACAAACACCACACAGACGAAGCATGCGTGAGTCTCTGTCAACATCGTCATCCTCTTTCACTATAGCGACCTCGGGGCAGGTACATCTTGTGCACGCACTCGTAATTTGCCAACGTTCGGACATCCTGCAACGCTTAACGTCCTCGTTAAGTCGCTGTCTGCTAAGTTACATAGATGGTTTTAGCATGCAAACGTTCGTCCATCGTCCTTTAACTGCTTAATGACACGACAGGATCAATATGAACTAAAATGCAAAAATTTCCCAACACTTACTTCCGAAATTCGTCACTTTATTGAAAAATTTTGCCAGTTTTTTACAATAACTCTGCATAAAAGTCATATCTTTCAGCCTTCTTGAGTGCCTTAAGCTCATAATAAAAACTTAGCACAGTGAAGCTCTTTACACACGGGCAGAAAAATAAAATGACGACAAGCAGTCTCGAAGCATGGCTGGTTCTACGCGTCTGCGCTGTGCGCTCGTATGAAATTCTGTGCGCGCACACGCCGTTGCACTCTCTTAGCAGCGCTGTGTGTTCACTTTGCGGCCCACACACGCTAACACGCAAAAATGGTGGGGAACGGGTTAATGTAAGTCATGATGATGACACTGATGATGATATATGGTGTTTATTAGCGCAGGGGCCATGAGTTAACGTAAGTGGCACACTACACACACACAACTCCACACACAAATAAAACATCAAAAGAAACGAACAAATAGAAACAACAAATGGGAGCACAATTGGACATGAACGCTGCTTCGCATGTCCACACATTTTTTTTTATGGGAGATGGTGTAACTTTTTGAATGCGAAGCATTTCTTAGCAAACTTCGGTGGGTTTGACCATATCTATCTATCTATCTATCTATCTATCTATCTATCTATCTATCTATCTATCTATCTATCTATCTATCTATCTATCTATCTATCTATCTATCTATCTATCTATCTATCTATCTATCTATCTATCTATCTATCTATCTATCTATCTATCCAGCCGTTAACGACTTCATGCTGTCCTGGCAGTTTTGAGAAATGTATCTATACTGAAATTAGTATGCTATAACTTGAGTGTATGAAGAGCATAACTGACTAACCATAACATGGAAATCATGTAAGGTGTGTCATTCATCTCAGAATATACATTTTATAGTATTGCTGCCCTTGCGGTCGTTTCGTTCACATGACATATTGCAAAACTGGTATGGTATGACGTGACTTCATGGCAAACATAAGTCACAAACCTTATCGTGGAAATCGTAACACATGTCATATAAGTCATGACTACACGCCACGCTCATGGTGTGCTCGGGGCCATTTTGACTGCTTCACATATGCCAAATTAGGTATTACGGGACGTGAATGAAGGACGAAGAAATATGACTGGTCCAAACATTATAATCATGAGATGCTTGTCATGTAAAAACTTTACAACATACCACGCTCATTGTGCACTCGCGGCCATTTCGCTAGAGTCGTGTTTACCAAATTTGGTATTACGTAACGTGAATAGATGACGAAGGTAAATGGCACGTCTAAACATGATAATCATGACATGCGTGTCATGTAAAGCATGACTACATGCTACGCTCATAGCGTGCTCGCAGCCGTTTCACTAGCTTTTCTACAACTTCACTCTTCTACAACTAACAGCCTTTACGTGACGTGAGTGGACGACGAACACAAATTACAGACGCAAGCATGATAATCGTTGTAGGGTAGTGATGTACTACATAATTTACGTCCATCTTGTAACGTTGTGCTAATTTTAAACCGACATATCAACCTCCCTCATTCGTGCTTCACATATCATCAATTCCCACAGTATGTGGCATCAGCCTGTTTTTTTTCTTGTGTTTTATTCCTCCTTTCTTTCGTTCTTTTTCAACTTTTTGTCGTTTTCTGTCTTTTAACTTGTTTACTTCTGCCAATTTCTTCGTTTGTATTGATATATATATATTTCTTATTTCTTCGTTTTCTCTCTTCCTCATCAATGCGCTCGAAGAACAAGAAGAAAAATGTATTGGCGCAGTCGCATGCTCAATGATGTTTCATATATGGAACTTTATGCCAAACAATGACAACAGTGTATGACAGCCCAGTGCTCTAAAGTGCTTCGCACTCAAAACACTGCGTATTTCGCCCTTCACCAGCTCTCATGTTAGAGGAGCTGGGCGGGTTTACGGGCGAGAGGTCTTATCAAGTCGCGCTCCGCTGCCCTGTCCGCCCACCCCCTCGCTCGTAAACCCACCCAGCTAAAACTTTCTAATACCGTTCCTACATGATTCAATTTACCCGAGTTTTCTTAAAGACGATTGTCTTCCTTGGGAACCTTCGACGCAAAATTTTTGGTCTGTCTGTATGCCTGTCTGTGCTTTTGTCTGTTTGTCCACGCCTAACGGTGCCGGGTACTCTGACCGGCACCAGCCGATACCCCAAACACCCCATCCGCAGCGCCCAACAATGTTGCTCAAAATTCAGCGTTCATACTTGTGGGATTGGCAATGACAGAGCAAGTATTGCGCATATCTGAGGCACAATGGCACCACGTATATATTCTGTATGTGCGTCTTCTACTAGAAAAAGCATACATATGTATTTCAAAGTACCGTAGCGTTTATCATGCTGCGCTGAACATGCAACTCTTGCACAAAAAGGTGAGTGCTTCCAACGCTTTGCTAAGACGACACCATGACAATTGGTTTGGGCACATTTACATGACTTGTGCTGGAAAAATTTATATATGAGATATAAAGCAGTGCAGGAGTTGTTAATTTTGTTCGTGTACAACGACAGCATGCAGCGTTCTTCTGAAGTTAAAATTTCACAAGAACAGAAAACAAAATGTGACATTGGCAACGCTAACGTACTGCAGTTGGGCTGCGAAAAAAAATGAGAAAACCAGAGAATTCGATGAACTTTTTAGGTTGGACTAAGTTGGCATAGCGTTCGCGTGCGGCCTAGAGGCTAGCCCGGTCTCCCTAACGTAACTCGCCTCTTCTTGTTTATTCTTTATTCTTTATTCAAAAAAAAACCTTACAGGCCCCAGAACAGGGCATTGGGTAAGGGGGGGAGGAATCGGAATGGTACAGACAGGTAACGTTTACAGGCAGGATCAGTGCAAAAACAACGAAAAACTATACATATATATAAATGAGATCACATTTTAGGCTATACAGGGCGAGGTAAATTTGAGGGAATACAGCACTTGTTGATATGAACATGGCGACAGAGGGATACATTTTAAAATAAACGACAAGGGGGATATAAAGCACCGTTACGCAATGCACTCAGAATACAAAAACAGGGTCACATGGTGAACAGAGTGAGTAGCTGACGGCGAAATGTATCGGGATTAGATATGGAGGCTATGCAATCAGGGAGGTCATTCCAAAGACGAACGGCTTTGCTACTTATATGCTACTTATATGCTACTTATTGCTACTTATATGCTACTTATTTAGTTTTTTCCTACGAGCCTTTTCAGTTGCAGCATTACGCGCTGCGCATTGGACGAACAAAGGTCACGTGCAGCGCTGAGTGAAGTTTCTCAATACATACGTCTCGACTTTTTGCGGGCGCTTGGCGATTCTGTTCATGGTTCAATGGTGATTTTATAATGCTGGCAAAAGCCTCTAAGGTGACGCAGTACTTGTATTTCGCTAAATAGTCCTTGCTGACTAAATTTGCATAGTTTATTCCACTGATAACAGCTGCAACTCACCGGTATATATTTATACGGTGCGAAAACATGGGGGCTTTTTAGAGGTTTAAACCTAAATTGAGAACGACGCAGTGAGTGATGGAAAGGACAATGACGTGTGTAATCGTAACAAGAAGGATGAGATCAGAGTGGGTCAGGGAACAAAAAACTGTTTAGGACGTCATAGTCGAAATCAAGAAAAACTGGTCGTTGGCCGGGAATGTATCATGTAGGAAGATAACCACTGGCCATTAGTGGTAACTCCTGATATTATAAGAGAAGGCGAACATGTAACGGGGCACAGAATGTTAGGTGAGTAGATGAGATTAAAAAGCGAGGGGATACCACAGGGCAGCAGCAGGCACAGGATCGGGTTGATTGGTAGAGCACGGCTTTTGCATTTTAGTGAGTGTAGACAGGTGACCGCTGCTGCTGGTAATTATAAGTTTTATGACGATTACCTCTTAAAAAATTGTGCCTGTTAGTTGTAGAAGAGTGATGTGCTCATCAGTATGAATGAATTACCTGCCTTTTGCAGCACAAAAAACGATGAGTGCTCAAGATAGACACCCATGGCACAAGGGTTCTCAGAAAATCAGCCATTCAAGACTCATCAATCCTTCTTGTCTCTGTGTCGTCGTTTTGTTCTCGCGCTATAACTATCCTCATGCCATACCAACTTGCCCAAGCTGCCACACTTTGTCAATAAGCCCACTTTAAAACGCTAGTTAACTTCTTATCACTTTCTTCTCACAACATTTAAACTTGATTTTGTTCTAGGCGTTCCATTATCGAGTAGCACAGTAGCAGTGAAGTAATTTATTCATGGTTCAAATGATGAAGTTTGTGGCCGTATGATGCTGCAGAAACACTGCGCACTTGGTTTATTGATGCATGACAAACACAGGTGTCCCTCGATCGTGATATATGAACCTTTCAGGATGTTTAATTTGCAAATGTCCGTATGACAAGCTACTTTCACTTGGCCTAAAGTACTTTTTTTCTTTCAACGCTGTTAATGTATGTGGTGCAGGTCTTTATATCCGCTTGAATACCGGAAATTTGAAATAACATGAGGTTGAATGAAGCAACACGAAGTGGCACGCATAACATTATTTAGAGAATAGCTTAAGCGAAAGCCTCACAAAACACAGCTATGAAATGATAAAATAGGCTCGGTAAAATGGCAGAATGATTGCATTTCAATGCCTCTTTGAGCATATATACGAAATTATGACCGGTATTTCAAAAAATTCTTTGAGTGCTATCTTCGATGGAAGCTACAAAATAACTTGCGCCGTACTCTTCAAGCCTACCAATACGCATGCAAGATAAGCCACCCACCGACAGGTTCTACGAACTGATGGAAGAATATATAAGTTCGTAGTACCACTGAGCGTGACGGTGAGTCTTATTTGCGAAAGACTTGAAAGACTTTACTCCAATCTAATACAACTTCTTGTTCTGAGAGCACTATAGTGTAGAAAAAGAATAAAAATATCAAGCGAAAGTTTTTTTGCGAAAAAAAAAGCAGCGTAGTCGAATTGTATTCTTGGAGCCCTGGGCTTTGAAAGCTCAGTGCCCAAGACTTCGTCTGTTTTGTTCCTGCAATACTGCGGTTCCGTGATTACTCCAAGATAGAGGCCGCTAACACACTAGGCAGCGTTCCAAGCCTCACGGATAGGAAAATCTAGCGACAGAGACTGGAATGACGTGCAGATAGCTTCGACCCTCTAAAGAAGATGGTAATTCAGGGCAACTGAAGCATCCGAGAAAAGTAAACACTGATGCATGACGCGGGAAAGCACGAAACCCAACGAGCCAATACTCAAGGGGCTTTAAAGGCTGAATTGCCAGTGACGCGAATGAAAAACTAAAAGGTTTGCGGACACACACGCACACACACACACACACACACACACACACACACACACACACACACATACATACATACATACATACATACATACATACATACATACATACATACATACATACATACATACATACATACATACATACATACATACATACATACATACATACATACATACATACATACATACATACATACATACATTTTCTTCCGAACACCGCATTCACAAAGAACGGGAGCATTTATTCGAAAGAACGAAATCGCAGCAAAAAACCAAACAGTGTTTAGATGCTTCCCCCGTTACCCGCACGAATTAATGGCACAAGGGGCGCGGGCCTTTGAATGACCCTGGAGATTTCGAGCCAGCGCCGCAAAACGATAAGCCACTGTCATTGTCAAGCGCCTCGTCACGTTGGAATGAACTCGACCATCTTTTTTATGGAACGAATAGCGGGCTCGACCCCATTCAGTCGTCTGTAAGCGTCAAACAAGCTGACAATAATAATGCGTTCGTAATGGCTCAGCTTTGTAAAAGGAGTCTGCGCACATTATTGCACGCCAAAGAATGCGGGCTCTTTTGCGGTAATCACATTTGGTAGCCATTACTGCAGGCATTTTATGCGCAAACTGTGCAATTTCCGTGGAGTGAATTCTGTGCACGTCAGGGCCAATTCGATCGACGGGCTAGTACTCAACGACCCTGTTTACGCAAAGATGGTGAAACTGTCCCAACAAAAACAATCTCAGCGTAGCACACCATGAAGCGCCGGTTCTGTCAGATTAGCCATTTATTCGTTCTCTCACACTCACTTACCTTCAATGTCCTTGTTTATGCAAGTGAATAGAGGCTGAGGCAGCCCTCATTCAGCGAAACATTTGTGGAAGGACCACACGAGCGCTTGTCACTACACAATGAGTGTGAAAAGTATAGTCGTACATCGCGTGATAAAACATCAATAAAAAAAGTGGTGTATGTACAATAGTAAAGTTGATGCGACAGCATTCCTCCAACATTCAATGTCATTACCACCGCGACAAACCTAATTGCGACATTAGCAACTACAGGTAAACGGTGCGAAATGCCAGTAATAAGAACGCGAGTGGAGGCGTTGTGCAACTTTCGACACGTGCGGGAAGATACAGGATGGATGTCTTTTTCCAGGAGATAATCAATGAAGAGCCTATTCGCGTACTGAATAAATCACTACAAACACCCACTTTACAAACAGAAATCCTCGCAAAATTGAAGATGTCCCGAACTGCTGAAGATACTGGCAGTGGCTTAAAAAGTGTAAATCGTACGCCCACGTTTAGTCTTAACAAATTTGTTGTATAAAGCTACATTTAGGTGTTGATCACGCTGTACTGGGCAAATTTCGTAACATATCACAACATTTCAAATATGCTATCCCACTAATTTTAGTTCTGCAGGCCCAATGAGTAAAAAAAAAAGTTATGACATACAGCAGCTACACTGAATGGTGAAAATCAGCTGCTTCGTAATATGCTGTTCACCAGCCCTGTTTACTGTTTTTGCGGCAATAACCAATTTTTATGCTTGAGCATGCTATCCACAATCAAGGGATGATGCTGTTAGTCAGTTTCAGGTTATCGGCCAAAACGTTTTGCCCTCTGTTTTGCATACAGAAAGTTGCTTAAACTGCAAGTACAACCACTAATTGAACACTTGGCCTTTGCCAACTAAAGTGCGTCGAAAAGCGGCCACTCTGATTTGCCATGTATGGCTTTTATTGGGTTTCGCAAAGTCCTTTTTTCTTCTTTGCACTGCAACTGCAGACAACCCTTTCTTGCGGCAACAGTGGAGATATTAATGCTTTAGTGTTAAAGTGCTTGTGTCGCATAAATTCCACGTCGGCGTCGGTAACATTCGTTGTCAGCAAAAAAAAATCGTCCGTGAGCGACAAATTGAGAAAGAGGCAAATAAAATGCAGAATAACATCTCGGTCCCATTGAGGATCGAACGCGGGCTGTTCGAAGCAGATGTCCTACTGCAAAGGCACAATGTTACTTGCAGTGGGTTCGGTAAAAAAAAAAACACTACATAAATGCCATGCAGTGAGAGGAGTCTCCTTAACACATTTTGTTTGGCAGGTGTCGCAACCAAGATGAGCCCATTCGGCGATTTGTAGGCGATTTTGAGAGGCCTTAAAACTACGTCGAAAAAGGCTGGGATAGTGCAGCCATCGCCGCTAAAAATTCACAGGAACTTTTAAACAGCTTTAAAAATGGACAACTTTGTCCATCTAGCGGAAAACATACCGGGACTTTTCAGAGCCGTGTATTAAGTAAACGGCAAACGCTAGATAATGTGCTGCCATCTGTGAGGCATTGTGAGACTCTTTGTGGCCTCCGAGATGGCAAGCGCGCAGCGTGTATTTTGGAGGCCACGCGACTCTTGCTTACGTCAAAAACCTCTATGTACCGTTCGCGCGCGCGCACGTGTGTGTGTGTCTGTGTGTCATCTATGAGACATTGTAAACAACGTGTATCGACTACAGCAGAGTGCCGTTCTAGCGGATGGAAGTGGCCACCCTGCAGTCCCTGAATTACTATAGCTATGTCGCGCTTGCGCGCGCACGTGTTTGAGTATGTGTGTGCGTTGTGTAACAAAACATATATATATAAGTATGCACTTAGTGGTTAAAGGGCGCACTAGGGGCCGTAATTTGCTATTGTTTTGTACAACCTTTTTTCGACTGTCCTCGGGACGATATGCAGAGACGATTCCTCGCGGTCATTTTATTTTACATTGACTACAGACTGGAGAAGACACTATACATTATGGCATGCCATTCCAAGAGGTCACCATGGATGAAGATGAAACAGGCATTTCTCTATTCTTCAAGACGACAGGCAGCCTTGCACAAGTGGTTATATCGGGCGGGTGTTCCAACATAAACTTCTTGTTTTCTTAAAAGTCAGCCCTGAGAAGATCAGAAAAACCACCTTTGCAGAAAACTGGTACATCAAGGGTGTCACAAAATGACAATAGTTTTTGCTGATAGCCGCCATAATATCTGTGATTCATAATTAGCTTTAGAGTGACTGCCACAAGCAAGCATGCTTGTCTTGAAATGTTGAAGGCTGTCGCGTTGAAGATCAGTTCCACTCTGAATAGTTCGTTTACCATGTCCATGCTGCGAAAAATGCCACAACAACGTTTAATCGCAGTTTACATTATTACTCATGTGCAGCGATGAGGATGGGCCTGACGTTGCTTCTTTATAGGACGAACACTCATTGCCTGCTATCAGCAGCCGGTAGAAATATGATAACCGCTATCAACTTTGCCAGTGCCTTCGACCTGTTGTGCGATTTAACAACGCTGGTAACTGTCTTGGCACATTGGTGAAAAGCTTTGGGCCGGTGCTTACTGTCTTTCACGTGTAATCATGTAAACAGGAACTAAAACTTACAGCGGGATATCTCGGAGCACTGATATGGTAGAATTATTGAATATGGGACTGCGTATAAATTCAACTGCCTCCAGCTTCCCAGTATAAACATGCCTGCTCACAGCAGCCACTAAAAAAGTCATCTATTTAATTTTGGCTGATTGGGTGACTGACTGCAATAACTATTGTCTCTCTTTGTCTTCTCCACAACATACAATTCATGCGCAAAAGTGATTTTCATGTTCATTCTGTCGACTTTCAAAAAAAAATATTGAGCTTAATTTTGAACACCCTGTATCACAAAGGAGATATTGCGACTATCAGGAGTGTAACTTTGTGCGTGTGTGTTCCCCTCCTCTTCCCCTTTTTCTTTCACTCTACATTGAAATTTCAGAACGTCTATTCCTTTTCTCATGTGGTGAAACACCAGTTTTTGCACACTTGTTAACGTCTCTGCCACTCATTTCTCTATTCTTTTCTTCCATCAGCATTCTCTGATTCTCCCTTCAGTAGCGTGATTACGGTGTAACGCCATATTCGATGCACAAACATGAATCACAGAGCTTTCAGAGGGAGCCCTGCAAATAGCGCCCAACTAAAACAAGTTCGGAATTGCTATTTTATGTTTGCCTATTTGCAAACATACGTGTAGACGCTAGAAAAGTGAGCTACAAGCCAACCTTGGCGTAGTCCAACGTGTTTATTTGCCTCACCCTCCCTTTATTGCGCTGTTTAGATGTCTGAAGTGAGCAAATGAAATCTCTTAGAAATATTTAAATCCTCAAGTAGATTAAACGACCTCGTGCATTGCACCATGAGTCTCCCCAAAAACTGAAAACTGCTGTGCCTATGCGCGTTGAAGTCTCCAAGGAGAAAACACGACTCAGAACGTTCATCATTTAGTGATCCGGAATTCGTGTTTATTAAGTTGATGGTGTGGAGTTATGTAAGTACAGCAACTTTCTCTAGTCTGTTGAAGATAACGGCTCGGATGGCTGCTGCCTTAGGAGTCATCTGAAGCGGTAAGTGTTTGCAGGCTATTCCTTGAATAACTATAACGGCAACACTGCAGGATGACGCGACCGCATCATCTCGGTCCTTTCGAAAAATAATGTACTTGCGTAGGAAGTTGGTGTGTTTCCAATTTCTTGCACACACAGCACTGCCGGTGTACGTTTGTGTAAAAGTTCTTGGATATCGTCAAGGTTTCGCAGCAGTCCTGTGGATTTCCACTGTAGTATTTGTGTCATTTCAAAGTGGCTTTTTGGCTGCCTTGAAATGCAGGGTTTTGCTTCTTTGTTGCGCTCCAGAGAGCTGTGCCTGTCCTTCGGCGTCTAAGGCACCGGAGGAATCTGAATTGTATCTATCACCTCTTCCGAGGTGGCTCGGCAGGCACTTTAACATCACCTCTTCCGAGGATGCCGGCTTATCACCTCTTCCGAGGATGCCAAGGATGCCGGCTATCACCTCTTCCAAGGATGCCGGCTCGGCAGGCACTTTAACAGTGGTTTTGGGCCTAGCTGCACTTGCAGTGGTCCATGGTCCGGAATACTTTAAAGACTGCTGGCCCTGTTTGGTAGGGGGCGGAGCAGCACAGGCAAATCGAGCCTTCGTCACAGATGGCGCGACCGCGGTCACAATCAGCGCAACACTCGCAGGCGCAGAAGGATGTTGCACCGCTGCTTAGTGCGTCACATCTGCAAAAGCAGGAGAGTGCTGAATATGAATACAAAGGGCTTGCGCACCTCTTGCAATGACAGGTTGAATTTTATCTTGAGCTCAATTGTTTGTTTCTCTTTTTGCATGTGGGGCATGATCGTGAATGGGAAGGATGATCTCCCTGATGGTTCGGACAATGAGCTTTTGAGGTGCAGTTGTCGGATATGTGTTCAATAGATGCAAACATTGCGCAATAAGCGCACCCTCTGCAACTCTGCTATCTAAGCCTGAAGCGTCGATACTTGAAACATAGATGAGGATTGGAAATATATGGTCTTACACTGAGCTTACAATAGCCAGTTTCAATTGATTCTTGTAGGTCACTGGTTCCAAAGGTAATTATTATGCCTTCTGTAGAGATCTGTTTGTTGTGACGTTATTGTTATTCATTGGACTTCGACCACGTCCTGTTTGTGCCAACTTTCGAGCAGTTCACTTCGAGCGATCAGGAAGGGGCGGGAGAAGCATTTGCTACAAGAAGGCTATTAAGCACGGCGGTTATGGTGGCCACCTACCCCCATGCACAGCAAGGGGACGCCACAAGGTTTATTAATGAACACTTGTAGTCACCAGCCATGCATCGCCACTATGACCTGCTGTATATACCCTAGGTTGGATGGCTACACCAGGTCAACTCTTGCGCCAAGAAATTTGATAGTAAACGGAAAAAAGAAGATGACAGGACAGAAAGAAAATGTGATAGAAACACCATAAAGAGAGTGAGAGATGGGAAAACGGGACTGCCGATTTCCCCTGGGCGAAACAGCCCAGTGGTGCCGTCTACGTGAGGCAGGGGCCAAAGGTGTGTGTTGCCTCTGCCGGGGGGCCTTAAAGGCCCGAACAGGTGGTGTCGACTCAACCCCCAGTATCCCCTTTTCACCGAACATGGCTAGGTCACGCACGGCCAGGCGTGGGCGGAGGTAGAAACCCCCTGTTGGCTCGGGTCCAAGATATCGCCACACACCAAACTTTGCCTGCTTGCGCAGACGCCCTTGCGGGAAGCGTGCCCGTGCTCGCCTGTGCAAGCAATTCCTCTTTTGCGGGAATGCAGCCGCTGAGTAAGCGCACTTTATTGGGAAAGATCAGCGACCGCTTTCAATAGAACTGCCCGTTGTGTGAGCCAAAAAGCTCTATCGGCACCCGACTTGTTTGATGTGCTGACAAAGGTGCCGTATCGTGATAAAAATGATTTGCCGTCCCCAGAGGTACGTGCGAAGAAAATCAACTTTAACTTTGAGCCAGACGATTGGCTCCCGCTGTTCAGAAGAACGAATTTCGCAAATGGCATATCTGCCTAAGGGGTCAATATTCACTAATGACGGCTGCCTATGCGCAAGCATTGCTTAAGAACTGGATGATGCATGATTTTGGCAATAATCATGCGTACGTGCGCATCATTGTGCCGAAGGAATCCAATTGCTGAGAGTGTGAGAAGCGCCGGAGTGTATGTCGGAGATTGCTGTGCAATTGTGCGCAAACACGACAAATGTGGCTCAAGAAGCAATAAAACCATCGTTATGCAATAAATGTGCGGTGCGTGTAAAACGGCAATATCACATTATTTTCCAGCCATGTTATTGAGCATATTAACATTCAAGAGTCATTATATAGTTCTTCATAGCTTATTCAGATGTCAGCGCTGCAATAAACGACTGTGAATTCTCTCGCGGACAGGTACAGTAGTCAAAGCCATGGCTCCAATGGCAGTTGCTGTCGAAAGCTTTCTCGTCGCGTCATGCCTCCATCATTGTCTGAAGATTCGTGTCATTTAGAAAAATCGTCTAATTTGTGTCTATTAATTCAAATATATATACGGTCATATGTGGGTACCACGCGTGCGAAGATGCTATGAACGAAGCATGCGCTTCGCGAACAAAGAACATGCACTCCTGCCCCAACAGTGGCAACTAAAAAGTCGAGCAAATAATGACGTCAAGGAAAGCCCAGCGGACGTAAGTAAATGTGCTCACTGTGATGCACTAACTCAGACTTGAATTGAATGGGAGGGAAAACTCTACCGCTCTGTCGGTGAAATCTGAAACCAAAATTATGTTGGTTCTGAGTGGTGGATTTTTCATCGACGTTAATTGATTTAGATATACATCGCAATCGGTACACGATGGTTAAACAGAACAATTAATGTCTTGTATTGTCATCGATGTTTTCGTCAACATAATTGTTTGTTGAATTCACTCACCCGAGTCTAACAAGTATGGAAGCCCTTTATTGCCTTTATTTTTATACAGCCGTGAAAACTCTATAACAATGTTCTGAAAACAGGAAAAAGCGCTCTTGTTACTATAAAGTGATATTTTTGCATAACGCTGAAGTCTACTATACAGTATGCCGTTGTGCCAATGGTTTGCAGAAAATGTAACATTTCAAGCGACGTAAAATTACCTCATCTTGCACGAATTCAGGCATGGCCAGTTCAAAGCAAAGCTGCAGTGTACCTTTAGCTATAGTCCGTGCTTCGCTGTGCTTTGACCCAGTTATTTGTCTCGGTTGAAAACCTTCCATTACTATGTTATATATGAATGCGCTAGCTTTCTCTTTCCTATAGCTTGTAGGCGCTAAAGAGATTGAACATGTGCACTACTTCCCACACTGGTGTATTAAATATTCAGAAAATGCATGAAAAGTGAGCACTGATTAAATGTCGTACGTTGTAGTTCATCTTGTTAATTTTTAATTTCTTCAGAGTGCTTGCACGACGATCAAGGGTGCGTCGGTTCTTTAGGTTTACATTTTTTTGACCAGCGACACATAGTAAACCTCAACCATAAATGCTCTGCTGCAGTATATAAAGGTGCTTTTTGGTAGCAGTTAACCTCTTGAACTTGGAGGCCTACCCTGAGAAAACGATTCTCAGAATATATTTTAAAGGCATTTAGAAATGTTGAAACTTAGGTCATGTATTAGCCATCACGTAGCGAGTGAACCACCGCCAAGTTGTCATGAAGAAGCGTATTGTTCTGCCGTCTCAAATTAGGGTCCACGTGCAATAGACCCAATTTTTTCGCAATGGCGATGAACAAACAAACTGTAGTCAGCGTAATCGTGAAGCTTACCATTCTCTAATTCCCCTTTATGTGCTTAGGCGTAGAAATACAAAGGAAGGAACACTATTGCGACACTCTCAGCAAGTGTATTTGCATACTGTAGTTATTTGACTTATAATTTCAAATCACGAGGGAAATCCTTCATCCCGAGGAAGTTCTAGTAGGATACTAGCCCTCTGCGAAACGCCTATCTATGTATTCTTGACTAGAACGCCCTGGTGAGGTAGCAGTGCTATGGGCGCAGTCTAGAACTCTTTGGAATACTGTTAGCATTGAACCATATATTACAGAAGGAGTGCACTTTACTCAACTTCGTTTATCTTTGAGCAGTTTTTATGCTAATCAAATTCACCATATTATGCCTTTATGCAGTTAAGGTACCTTCATAGTTTAGTAATGAAGATAGTATCCACAATATTACCAATTCTCTGCGCTCATCTGTCATTCATTTGCAATTTTTCTATTTTACCCTGATATTATCGTTTGCGCTGTGCATTTAGCCTGACAAAAACATGCCACTCCAGCTTCCCAAACGCTTCGAAGACATTCTAAATAAGTTGAGTTCAGAATACATAAAGGAGTAGTGTAGTATATCAAACAGAAATTTCTAATACTCATCAGATAAATTCTGTAATTCAGTACCAGAATTTTTATGGTAACCGTGTTCTGTTACTTCAGTGCTCGAAAGGTCGTATTGTTCGAAGGTCAGAACGTGTGCGCCCGCATCTAAGATCTCACCAGCTTTAGGCATACGCATGTACCATTTCCACCTTATTGTAGTTTTGCTAATTTTTATATGTTCTCATGTCCCACACAGAACACAAAGGAAGGCAAGACATGAATACAGAATGACGATACCTCAATTATTACGCGTGAACAAACCACATGTGATCAACGCTGAAGGAAGGCATGGTGAAGATGAAGGACACAAAAAAACTTATACTCGCAGCTATGAGTTATGCATGAATCTTCCTGTGTTAAAGTGTCGCAACAATTGAAAAAAGTGTTCGGTGCCCACAAAAGAGGTGAGAAAGCCCGGCACGTGCTCCAATCTCCCGTGTTCAGAGCAATGCGGGTAATCTTTCTTAAAGGAAAGCGTATTCAGCTGCGTAAAGGTTTCTTTGCCTAAAGGAACTCTTTGCCTTTTGCAGGCAAAGGGTTCCGCAATGGCGCCTAATAATATATACGCCCAAAACAATCTTTCCAGAAAAAAATACAATATTTGCGTAACAAAGAAAGCCGTATGTCTTACTAAGAAACCGCAGTGACCAAACTCGTTCACTGTGAAATGCAAGAAAGGCAGGCTTTGTTTTTTTCACCTCCTATTCGATTTCGAAAGAAATATTTCTATTTAGTGAACATCACTTGAAAATATAAAAGGAATATTAACAAATGCCTCAGGTTCTGGTGGCATGGTGGTACACAATGACATTTTCGTAGAAAAAAGTAATGAACATTTAAAGAACGTACAAGATCTACGTGAAATCCGCCCCTTATGCAAAATACGCGTAAGCAAATATTATGTGCCTCTGTAAAATGTATGTGGTATGTTATTTTACGCTTTGTAAACACGAAGCAAATTACACTACGCCATTGTTTTTCGCACAACACACTTAGCCATGTTGTATGTGTCGTGCAGATGGTGCAGTGAAAAATATAGTACTCAGCGAAGCAATAATGATCTAAATTGACTTTACCATTTTCAAAATAAAAATTGGTATGATTTCACTGGCCTTTGCTGCTAGTTTAAGGCACAAGTTGATATTATGTGGTTTTTATTTGCGCGAAAACCATACTTGGCCAAAGAACGCCACACTGAAATTACATTAAAAAAATTCGGCAGATCCCACGTACCTGGGAATCTATGTTATGCGAAGCATACGGAAGGTAGGTGACCGTATTGCAATACTTTTATTCAGCGACACGTCATGAAATGACGCACGATTAATGTACAAATGTCGCACAAACAGACATATGTTGAAAAGTTGCAGATGTTTATATAACCAGTTGTTTGCACTTGCGCAACACTGCCAACTGGAACATGCGTATTAGCAACACCAGAAGCTGATATGAAGCCCTGATGCTCGCGGACATGCATGCCCTCGACACTGCTACCTATATCGACTTCAGCGCATGGCAACTAAACAAATCTGACGTTAACCAGACGAGATGGTTGTATCAATACAATACATGTGTAATGTTTTTAGAATTGGGTAGCTGAAACAACTACTAACGTTTCACAAATATTAGCGTGAATTTGAGAAGTAGTTCCAAGACCTGGCGTAGATCTTTGGTAAAATGCTTCGTTGGCACCCAGAATGCTTGAGTTCGTTTCCAGCTGGGACTCGTCGGGCCGACGCTATCGACATCGAGTAATTCTTTACACTCGCGTGTTAAAACTGCCCATGTGTGTTCTCGTCGTTCCTGAGCAGATACCAAGTGTAAATTACCTGTGGCATGTACCCACATACCAGTGGCACATACCCATCCGTGGGTATGTGCCACTGTTTGGCGGGAAGTGTTTGACAACGTACACGACAGCAATGTGAGATTATTCATGTCTTGACAAGCGCATCGTATTCGTCAAACCATCTTACCCTCATATGCTAATTTTGGTTCACGCCAAGTAAATGGGGTGACCACAAGGACACCCAAACGTAAGCGGCTTGATAGATAGATAGATAGATAGATAGATAGATAGATAGATAGATAGATAGATAGATAGACAGATAGATAGATAGATAGATAGATAGATAGATAGATAGATAGATAGATAGATAGATAGATAGATAGATAGATAGATAGATAGATAGATAGATAGATAGATAGATAGATAGATACGCTCAGAGTCACCGAAGTTCGCTAAGCAATGTTTCGCATTTAAAATAGCAGTGATGTAGTTTTGTGGTGGCATGTTGAAGATCTGAACTGTGGTGCTGTTACGTGGCTATAAGGGCCTAAACTCCACGCCCTAAGGCGGGTAAAAGAATTTATTTAAAATCTTGAGGGTGGCATGAAATGCGTGTAAGACGAATGAATGGCAGTGGTCGTTGAATTTATAATGATGTATGTGGCCTAAGCACGAATGCCTCATCGATAGCCCTTGTGTTCAAGGGCCGCGAGGCATGTACTATTTTAATGTTCATAAGCAGCAGCTGTCGCGGAAACGAGACGAGACAAACGTAGACTGGGTTTGATGTGGATGAAAGGCAAGAATCTTCTTCTTCTTCTTTACTGCTAAATATTACTACGGCACCTGCTGTAGGTGCCCGAAATCTTGGTATTCCCCTTGTCTCTTGTGAATTTCGACAGCTTCCGGCCAACGACAAGCTGTTTTTCTCATAAGAGTGAACAACTATGAAGCTTTTGAAGATGTTGAAGTGTCCGGAACTTCATTTCGTTTATTTGTATGAAGCAGGAAGGTAACTTCCCGTGGATTCTAGAATACTCTTTCATGATGTGTTTGAAGATCTTGAGATATCCAGGATGGCGTGCTCCGACCCGACAAGGATGTGATTTCTTCAGTGTACTGGCGTAATTTGCTTATAATAATAATAATAATAATAATAATAATAATAATAATAATAATAATAATAATAATAATAATAATAATAATAATAATAATAATAATAGTAATATAATGTTTATTTTTCATCAATAGTTTGTAGATGATGATGATTGGTGTTAAATTTGTTTTTTCATCAATATTGCTTGTTACATTTTTAACACCACTCCTTTCACACACACCCTGCTTACTTTTCCTAATTTTACTACACCGACTCTTTATTCACTATTGTTATGGTTTTTCAAGGAACGTTGTTTACCCATAATGACAACCTTCTCAATGGGTACAGGAGTATTTGGTCTGCTGTGCGCATACGTCGACGTCCTGTTGATAAGTGCTGCCTCGACTTCCACTCTGGTTGTCTGAATGTCTTGTTTTGATGAGGCTATGTTCCCTATATCTTTTCTCGTCGCATTTGGTAGCACATCAGGCGGACCTTCGCTGTATTTTGATCAGCTTTGCATAATTTTGCCTTTGCGTTTTTGTTTGCACTGGCATTGGCAGCATTTACTTTTGAGCTAGCGAATCGCCTGTTGTAGTGCTCATATAGGATCGCTTTCATTAAAGATGCAAGTCTGTAGTTTCTTCAAGTGACTTTTCAATACGCTCAGTGCAAAAATGCGAGTTTTAATTGTACTAAGCACGTACTTGATTCGAGTTGAACTAGTGTTTGGTGCTACTGAACTGCAGAACTACGCAATACGCGTGATCAAATGCACCACGAGTGTGGAGGCATGCAACGAAAGAACAACATTAGTGTCTCAAATAATTGCGCGTGTCTGTGTAGGATCGTGTGAGATAGCCTATAAAGTATAAAATTGGCATTAAAAAAGCGCGATGGACAAATATATATGGGTGTAATTGACATAGCGGCAGATTAGGAAAAGCGGAGGCAGGTTGTGCTGCCGGGTCAACTAAGGAGTTCCTCGCCATTATTGGCATAATTTGAAGACCCGGCAAGAACAACACTGACAAAAAACAGAGACAAAATAAATGAATAAAAACAGACTGAAAAGGCGATGTGTATCAAACATCTTGTTTACGTAGAATCATGGTGTGCACGAGTTGGGAGGATAATGTATTTGTGTATGAAATTGCATGCCACCTTTTTTTAGAAGGTGTTCAAAAAGAGACCCCGAACTATTTCACGTGGTGTTGTCAGTTGAGACAAATAAAATAGACGCTGGTGATAGAGAATCGCCAGGCCAATAAAATAAAACTTTACATTTATTTAGACCTGTTAGGGTTTTCATTTTTATATTGAATCAAATGGCCCGTCCAAGCTTCCTGTCAGTCTAACACGGCGAGTGAGTACCTCATCAATGGTCCAAGGTGGTGACGACGGACCTGCACAGATCAGAACACAAAGCGCGCAAAAAATGATCATATTTATTTTCAGTACCCGTCTCGCAGGCAGGCTGCCGCAACTTGATGCTGAATGCTTCGGGCATGCTTTGATGCGAGAAGTGCCAAATGAGATCCACTGCAGGAGTGGTCATTACAAACCCTCATGGCATTAACACCGTCGTTCATTGTGCAGATTTTCTCCGTACTAATGTAGTGTTCAAGGAAGAGTGAGTCTAACTTGTGACCCAATCCATGAACATTGTTAAGCGACGGGATGAACGCTTCACATTTTCAGAAAAAGTGACGTCGTGTACGTGCAAACCGGTCGTTAGACCACTTGCAGAACTGCTAACTCTTTTGGGTTGAGGAAAATCTGTCGTCGACACTTGTGATGTCGAGAGATGCTCGGATATTGTTTTGGAGGTGTTGGTTAGAACATTCAGGAAAGCTGTCGATAGCGCAAATTGGAGAACGGCCGTAAGCTGGCCAGAAAGGTAATGTAGACAGTAGTTCTGCCAATGTAACAATTGGCCAGAACTGCCCTAGCTATTGTACAATGGTTCGATTTATGCAGATAAGGTGTGTCATTGCATGCCATGAAATCACTTTCCCGCCAGTTAATTGAAATGGCTGAAATGCTCTACGAGTGGTGCCTAAAATGTCTTAGCTAGTTGACTATTTTGAAAAGGTGCCTTCGTGCTCACAAGACGCGAGGTAATTCATCAAGCAATACAATTACTTCCAGAAGACTCCACCAACCGAGATTGCATCGTGGTACTAAGACTTCAATGATATGTGGGGTTTAACGTCCCAAAACCCCCATATGATTATGAGAGACGCCGTACTGAAGAGATCCGGAAATTTAGACCACCTGGGGTTCTTTAACGTGCACCCAAATTTGAGCACACGAGCCTACAGAATTTCCGCCTCCATAGGAAATGCAGATGTCGCAGCCGGGATTCCATCCCGCGACCTGCGAGTCGGCAGCCGAGTACCTTAGGGACACGGTTACCGGGAGTGGCAAGCAAGCGGACGACGCCAGTGTGTGCGCTTCGGCACGAAACTGCTGCCACTTTTGACGAACTTCTCGCGGGACGACTCCTCGTCTTTACTGACGGTTCAGTGTTGAACGATGGGTGTGCCGCGGCTGCGTGTGTGGTGCCTTCACTGGAGCTTCACAATCAGTGCCGCCTCGCCTGCGAGGCATCGTCGACGATAGCCGAACTCGCCGCGCTTGACCTCGCCGCCGATGCCCTCATTCAACTGAGAGTCCCGTCGGCTGCCGTTCTCTCGGACTCACGTGCTGCTCTCCGACTACTCACGCAGGACGCCCGCAGACCTCCGGTTGCCACGCGCATCGCGCGAAAGCTCGAAGCAGTGCAGGACCTAGGGTGTGATCTTGTGCTGCAATAGATACCGGCGCACGTTGGAATATCCGGCAATGAAGTGGCCGACGAGCTGGCCAAAGAAGCACACTCTCCGGGAACCCCTGTGACTACAGCGGTGAGCACATTCGACGTAGCAAGGCTTCGCACACGGTGCTCCGTCACCGCTCGCCACCCGGACCCACGAGTTGCGGCAGGGCAGCCACCACGCCCACTCCCGAAAACTGGATTTTCGAGAGAGGAGCGTGCCCTCTTTCTCCGCCTACGCATCGGCTGCTACCGCACGGCGGAACGGGTTCACAGATAGTCGGGACGTGGAGACCCAAACTGCCATCATTGCCCACAGCCCGAAACACTCCATCACATTATCTTCCAGTGTGAGGAGTATTCGGACGCGCGCAGATGCTTACAGCAAACTGGGACTCTGCACCAGCACCGTTGATGTGATTCTTTTTCCCCGTGCGCACGCATGCCTCGTGAAGCGCGCGCAAGCTGCCCTCATCACCTTCCTCAAGACGTTTGCGCTATTTGAGCGCTTGTGAACTGAAGGAACATGATTGCCTTCCCATCGATGTCCACTGGACTCGTATTAGTCAGTGCTACGGACCACAATGTTTTCCGTACAGAGATTACGCGCTTCGGCGAGTGCTTCACGCGCTTTGTACGACGCGCCAATCAAACCATTGTCCTCCGCTCGATGACGATACCTCTCCGGCCCTTGGGAGCTTTCTTAGTCAGCTGTGCATGGCGCGTGGGGGCTTGTGAGTCCGTTGCGGAGAGCAGAACGAATGACCCTCGCCTTTCTTTTTTTTTTCTCTTTTCCAATCTTTCGCTCCCTATATCTTTTATTCCCCATACCCCATTCCTGTGCTGACCTGTTGAGGTGTACTTGTAAGGAGAGACAGTTACGGGTCGGCACTTTTCTTTTCTTCTGTTATAACCACTTATATAATATATACCTTAGGCTTCGTACCACCACGGCGGGGCCGTTTTACTAAGACTGCTCTCTTTGGACGTCACCGTGATTCCTGGAATACGATGGCGGTTTATCACTGACCAGCTAGAGTTGTTAGCAGAGGTTCGACCACGGTTATACGAAGATCACTAAAAGACATCTCTGGACATATGGTGGGCTTTGACGTACCAGGAGGGGGCAAGTTGTAAAAGAAGCAAAGTTCAGTAGGGTTGAGAGCAGGGCTAGTTGTAGAGACATCATTTTACCATATGGTGTAGTAGCGCGAATTCGACGGGGACGAAAAGGACAAGAAAACACGACACTCGCGTGCTTTCTTGTCCTTTTCGTCCCCGTCGAATTTGCGCTACTACACCATATGGTAAAATGAAGAAGCGAAGTAATTGGTCACCATGCTAGAGCCAACAGCCCAAAAACCATGCTTCTACACAGGATTGTAGGTTTTGTTAACCCACATGTGACCAACAGATTAACCCACAGAGACCAACAGACCCAGTAGTGCCAACCGATACTGTAAACGAGTGGGGCGCCTAATTTATGGTGAATTCCACTCGTCGAGCAGTAGCAAGCTTTCTTACTCCGTGGCTGCGAAGTTTCACTGCTAGATTCGGAACAAGTTCGCATTTTCTACTGGCGGATTTGGAGCAACCCGCTCGGCGACGAAGCGTTTAGCGTGCTCCGTCTTTGATTGATTGATATGTGGGTTCAACGTCCCAAAACCACTGATGATTATGAGAGACGCCGTAGTGGAGGGCTCCGGAAAGTTCAACCACCTGGGGTTTTTTTAAACGTGCACCCAAGTCTGAGCACACGGGGGTACATCATTTCCGCCTCCATCGGTGATGCAGCCGCCGCAGCCGGGATTCGAAGCGTGTTCCGTCTTTCAGGGACAGTTTTCGCCGAACTACAAGAATGCGTTCCCGTCATTTCAGGTACAGTTGGGAAGCTAGATTGCTTTTAGTGTATTTTGAGGCGATCTAGTAACTCTGTGCACTTGTTTACATTCCTAAAATTGGAAAATATTACCCCTGCTTTCCGCGACTGCGTGGTCGAAATGTTAGCTTTGCAGTGGCGACACAATTGTCATTGAAACGTAGAGAGCGGAAAAGAACATTGTCTCCGGTACCGGTTTAGTGACGTATGCTAAACAACTTCCGGTGTGACCTCACGCGGGACGCTCACGTGCTCCTCTCTCAGATCTGGTTTGGCGCAATCCGAGTGCTCGCTCCAGGGTTTTGGCGGTCGCTCCAGATATACCAACGGAATTCGCTATTGCTTCAATATTCAATTTACTTCGCTGGCGATATAATTTTGGAGCTTCAGCAACCACTAGGGGTTTATAAATTTAGCTATGTCATCACGATCACTTTAAGATAATACAAAAGACTAGCTCGAAGATCAAGGTGTCAGGGGCATTCAGAGAGAACAGGCATTGCTTGCGGTTTCCCCAGTATTTTAAACAACTTTATTATTGTACTTTTGCAACCAGAGCACCCAGTAAAGGATGAGTTCAGAAAAGTTTTTCTTATAAGGGGGCCGGGGCAAGCCGAAGCGACCCCATGATGATATTGGTCGATTTTCTCTATCGCACAAACCAGAGGGAAGTATGCCTTATTTGCTAGCGAGTAATGTTCTTCCTTGCAAAACCGCACTGCGTTGAGCAGAGCTGAAGTCTGGCGTTAGCGATTTATGTCAAACCTTCCTCCAAACACCCCAGGTGCTGCTGGAAAATGAATCATCTTCTCAGGTTACGCTTTGTGATAGCATGCCTTAAGCACGAACGTGGGCGTTGTGCGCTTTTGGTCCAACTTGCTACTCTAATTGTGATATGTATGAACATGTAAATTAGTGGTAACATGCGGCCCAAGCTTTTTCTATGTTTGACGTTAGAGTACTGTTTTTATAAGACGATTTATAGCCTGCTTTTCTTTGCTCGTACCCTGGTTCTGTAATGTTTTCGTGATCATCTCGATGAACACTGTGTTACATCTACATATTCGAAGTAGAAAAATGAATATCGAAGAGCATCAAAGAGCTGTTAGAGCTTTCTTGGGGGAAGAAAGGTTTGTGTTGAATAGGTGCTCGCCATCAACTAAGCTGTGTGCTTCACTTTTGTATCCTCAAAGAAGCACGCTACTAAACCTGGAATGAAACACATTGTTTGCAGCAAATAAATGAACACATGAGCGTGAGATTCGAGTAATGTATGCTGCAGAAACAATTCGTTCCGTAGGCATGTTCATGGACTGCCACAAAAACAGGTACCAGGTGAGAGTATTATATAGTGCTTACCGAGTAGAATGTGCGCTCTATTCTGTAATCCTTTATAGCACACGGTTGCACGAGAAGAAATCATGGGCAACCCCTCTCGGAAAGAGAAAACATGCCTTCTCTAAAGTTATGAGTTCCTTTTAGGCATGCCGTAAAAACAGCAGGACATTAGTGGGTATAAAGGGAAAAATCGCTCACTTTGATCTTCATCTGTTTAATCAAACAAATACTTTCAAATGTATACTATTCACTCTGGAGCAAAAGCACCGATTAAGAGGAACACCAAACAGGGTGTAAAGTGAGGTAGGGAGTTAGGGAATTGAAATTGATTGTCCCGACTTGGCGTTCCTATAGAGAAACTGAGAAATCAACCCACAAAAGAAAAAACACCTAACTTAGCGTATCTGCGGTTCCTTAACATCTTCTATTCAAGCACACAATTTTTTTTGCAAATGCGCTATCCTCATCAGAAAATTAAACCCATGCTATCAAGGAAAACAACGTGCCGCCTTAGTCGTTCAACTGACACGCAGCGTTGTATATACTCCTCATTAGATGACGTAGCTAAGGTCGCAAAAAATGATCCATTGATTTGTGGAGTTTGACGCCCCAAAACCACCATATGATTATGAGAGACGCCGTAGTGGAGGGCTCCGAAAATTTCGACAACCTGGGGTTCTCTAACGTGCACCCAAATCTGAGCACACGGGCCTATAACAGTTCCGCCTCCATCGGAAATGCAATCGCCGCAACCGGGATTCGATCCCTCGACCTGTGAGTCAGCAACAGAGTATACCGTAGCCACTAGAGCACCGCGGCGGGGCAAGGTCTCAGAAAATGAACCAGTAGCTAAGCTTGAACAACAGTATTATGCACCTTCCATTTTGGCTGCTTGTTGTGGCGCAATTCTGTCCACGTGGCCGTGAGCGTACGCATTTCGTGCCTCTCACCAAACTACAATGAATTATGGCCGGTGAAGAGGGCAAAGGCGAGCACAAGACTATAAACGTATGCCTGTTGTTCATGCGCTGTCTCACGGCTTGCACAATACGCTATGTGGGTGAGATCCAAATATCAGAGAAAACTTACAGTGCATATATGCACGTATTCTGCTGTTAGCACTCTGGATCACCCCAGCTTGTGCCAAGTGAATTCTCCCAAATCATGTAGCGATATTCTTGTTGATAAAATTAAAATATTTGAATGTGTAGTGGAAACGCTATACACGGCCGGGTGTATACTACTATTCAAATTTCATGCAACTGCTGCGTACATTATCGCTATGAATAAAAATGCTTTCTTGTTATGTGATATGCAGAACTTGAGGTAGGGGCGAAGAGCTGGCTTTAGTGTACAATCTGCTTGTATTAATTTTGAGTACTAGTCATTTTAATGAAGCGATTTCTTATGGGACACCTTCAACGAGGGCCATGAATCTAGCGGATGACAAGCGCGACACAAGAATGGGACACCTTCAACGAGGGCCATGAATCTAGCGGATGACAAGCGTGACACAAGAACGTGATACTATAGTTTGTCTATATTGTCTGGAAGTAGTACGTTACTGCTAATCAATAAAATTACAAGAGAAGATACCGCAGTAATTTATTTAGTTTACCTTTATTTTTTGTGGAGAATAAATGCGGCGTCACTGGGATCGAATGCAGGACCCAGAACGCATTTGAGTTGAAGAAAAGAAACACTGATAAAAGAGCACTGCCCAATACAAGGGCGAAAAATATAACAGCTCAAGCGTTCGTGCTTTTTTACTCTTCATACTTATGTAGGATTTAGACACGTTTGTGTGAATAAATCTACACATAAACGTGCATTCGATACTTTATTTCAGCTTCACAGTCGCTGAACCTTCTGCCGTTGCTTTTCTTGATCCAGCACCGTCTTGGATTTTTGGCATTGATCTTCCTCGACATTGGCGTCTACCTCGAGCCCAATATTGAATCTACAAAGAGTGCAAAGCAACATATTTTGGCATGCTGACTCACGAAGTACACTACGCGGTAACTTCCAGAACTTGCCTGAGCAAACTTGCTAACGGAAGCTTCCTCTTGCATAATACTATCATATCAAAAGAAGAAGACGAATACCTAGAAGTAAAGTTTTTTTCGACGCTCCTTAGTAAGAACTTAATGGCGCATTCATGACTTGATACCAATAACCAGAACGTATAAAATTTGAAGAATTTCGGGAACGGTGGTAGATGGGTTCAGTTGTATTGGGACGCATAGAAGTTGTTTCGCTATGATGCCACTTCGGTAAAAACGGTGAGGGACATATATACTGGCGTTTAGAGACGCTGACTGAAATCACGCTGAGTTCAAGTCTTGGAAACAGTAATCTAAACATCAAAAATGCAATGTCCTGCTCACGCTTCCAATGCGGAGCTGAATAACATAGTCCACGACCATCAAGTTTAAAAGTGCACCTGAAAGAAAAAATATATATAGTCACGACCTGCAATTTCTTGATGAAGCCGGCAGTCGAAACAACAGCAATAGCTTTGCTGAGAAACTTGCACGGTAACCAAGATTTATTTTCTTCATGTTCTTTCGCAATAAATATGTCTCACTGCTGGCTTGTCTTTCTTCGCTGTTGCCGGTTTGCAGCCGCCGTAGCCCACGCTAGCGGCGTCCCTAACACAACACCTTCAGCGTACACACCTCGCGCATACTGCTTACATACGTGTCTGTTTCAGTACTTCTTGCGCTAGTCGATTGTGCCGTACGGAGTGCCCCCACGCAAATCGATGGCCTTCGCCTTGATACTCCTTTCGTTCCCCAGCGATCACTAGACACTGTGACCTGGAGCTGCCAGAGTGTCACATTGTGGCGCATTGAATCATGAAAACTACTGGGCATGCCGGTTTCCTTCTTGTCACTTAGACCTACTGGCAACCAATCTGCCATTGACCGTTTTAAGTTAGTGTACGCGTAAGCTCGCGAAAAAATCATCATATGCAACTAGCTGGTTTTCGGAGTTTCTCCTGGTTGCACCCGTGACCACAGAGTCACTTTCATGCGGCTATACCACTTCTGTTGTCAACTCTTGTAACTCTATCATTTTTTGTCGTATCTGTTTCCTGCTTCACTGCTACAAACTATCTTACGACACCTTGTGCATATCAGATGCCCTGGTTGTGCCATTCCGCGCCAGTGAGGCAGTGCTCATTGGTCATCACTGATTCCCGTAATCGTCAACCACTTGGGTTTCACAGCCAAATACATCATTTTCTCCAATGTTAACATTACCACGTGAAACACTGACATACACACCTCCACGCCGCTGCAGACCCTTCGAGATAAGGTTCATCGCAGCCTTGTCCTTCATGGCTGCCACGTTGTTCATGCCTCATTGTCTACATGTGCATGCTTCAGTCTAGAGATGCCGACTAGGGCAGCACGCGCGTGCTGCTTACCAGCCCTATACCCAGCGTTGCAACATTTCAAATTCTTTGATTGATATGTGGGGTTTAACGTCCCGAAACCACCACATGACTATGAGAGACACCGTGGTGGAGGGCTCCGGAAATTTCGACCACCCGGGGTTCTTTAACGTGCACCCAAATCTGAACACATGGGCCTACAACATTTCCGCCTCCGTCGGAAATGCAGCCGCCACAGCCGGGATACGAACCCGCGACCTGTGGGTCAGCAGGTGAGTACCTTAGCCACTAGAACACCGTGGTGGGGCATTTCAAAGCTCTTCTTTTTTTTACAAAGAACATCGCGTAAGTGCCGCTTTTAGTCAAATTTTGTGCTCAATGAGACGGTAATGTTTGGCATAGATGAAAATGCTCAAAGAATTTTCCTTCTAAACTCATTGCCAGCGAATTGTCCGAGCAATGCCAGTCAACTTTATAGTCCAGCACCATGTGATGCTCTGGAGAGAACCATATTGAGGAATGCTTCAAGTTGGTGCTCCACTGAGTTTTCCAGGTGGATTTCCGAGGTTTTAAAGATACCATATGCTTGGGGTGTCAGCCGGACACCTTTCCAGATAGGTGATTATGTGCACATTCAACTACATCTGGCAGCTACGCCACTATGCCATTGGCTTTCTGTCGGCTCTTATGATTTAATCAGCCCCGCGCCCCCATCATGCTACCTTCAGGCTTCATACAGTGTTTCTGAACACTCCCTGGCTTTACGCCTTCCATCTGTGACGCAGATTCTGAAGTAACCCTCCAAAACTCTGCTAGATGAAACCAGCTGTTGCCGCTGATGGCCACCCGTGGTAACCATGGCATTCTTTCGTACGCCATATTTATCGATTCTTCAGTGTACGCGCAACCAGCTTCCGCAAAATTGAAACACTGCTTCTATTGCGACACAGATACAATCTATTTGAGCAGGGCTCTTGTGGCGGGATGCTGTCTCAACAACAAAATGATGAGAGGCAGCATTAGCCCTGCAATAAAACACGTTGCTCTCGCGTTTGAACATGGCAGGGCTCTTGCCTAGTATTGGTCACACAAGTTTTGTATGCTTATATTTATGACTTAAAGCTCTCTCGTCTTGACAACGCACTCTCGTTAAGCTCTCTAGTCTTGACAGCTTCAACGCACTCTCGTCCCTGTCTGGAAGTGATATGAGTATGCATTCAAAAACATCGTCTTGACAGCCCAGCCACCTTTTGCGTTTTCAGTTCAGCGTAGAGTTATTTGTTCATGATTTCGCACATCAGTGCATGCATTCGCTTTCCTAAATTGGTGGTTAACGAGTGTTCTCAAAAACAACGTTGAATCTGGAGTGAGAGAGCTCCGTTTTATTTCAAAAATCACTTGTTTTTTTTAACCAGATGGCTGTGGATATTAACGTCACTCTTACTCACTTTCCCTAGTTGTGGTAATCATAACTTTATTTTGCGCCTTATAAGTAGGCCCCTTACTTATCGTCCCCGGCACACAGGCCTACTTGGCTGGGGACGGCATCTCCGCCATTAAAATCAGGCATTAGGTTTTCATGGCTGCTTAATCCCGCCAGGCTTGTTGCGGCGAAGCATGGTCGTCATAACACCGCAGGTCCTTCCAGACATTTTTGTATTACTCATGTTTTGTCCAGCATCAAGAGAGCCATTGCACTCTCAAATTTTGCGGCCGACAATACTTCTCACCCCACAGCAATCGCACTTATCGTATTTCCTCCCTTATCACTACCTTCTACATCACCGAAGACAACGTCTACCATACTAGGCATTTTCAGTTTCAGCTTCAGTTTAAGTTTCAGTTTATTTAGCAATCTTTTTCAGCAATCATGTTAAAGTACAGTGATTGAATGTTTTCATACAATGGCAATCGTTCACACAAAACAAAATGTAAATCAGATTAAAAAGGGAAAAAGATGCAAGGACAGGAATTAAAAGCTGCTAAAAAGCAGCTTGACGGGATTCCTGACCCTAAGCAGATTGACCGCAGACACGTGTTGATGTAAAAGAAATAAATAAAATACAAGCAAGTAAAACAGAAAAAGTACAAGAACACATAACACAAGCAAGTAAAATATGAACAAATTTTGCAGCAAACTTCAACTGCAGACATAATGTAAAATCGCAAACACTAAAAGAAATGCGGCATAATATGGGAAAACAAAGTGAAAAAGAATACAAAAGAACATAATTTATATATATAAGAAACCCTACCTTGAAATAGTATCCATAAAAAAAACTCAAATACATGAAACAGTTCATGTTTGTACATGTGCATATGAAAAGGCAAAAATGCACTTCTATTCAAACGAATTATCAAATCGAATATGATACTCTAAATAATACATAGTGAAAATGAACTCGAGAATAATTGATCACATTTCCAGACTTTCTGGGGTTGCTAATTAAATATTCTTTCCACTGCTTCTTTGTCAGCGTATCAGGCGTAATGCCTTTGTTGTTTAGGTGATTCAAAAAGTTTGGCATGATATGCTTAAGACTTTTAAGGCCGTGATTCGTTCGCGAAAACGTTATTTGCCATGTGTCTCTTTTCCTTATGTTGTAAGGTGTTGGGGGTGACTCTTCGAGCTTACACAGTGTCAGAAAATTGGTTTTACTTTTCAAACCATGTTTGTATTTAGCAAAGAGACTGAAATTGTACAGTTGTTTTACTTGGACCACGTTTTATGTTGTAAATAATGTTGATGTATGAGCGTCGTATGAAACACCTGCAATATGTCGTATTGCCTTCTTCTGTAGCCTGATCAATTTTAATTTGTTCTTTTGCGTGGTGTTTCCCCAGACGAGGGTACAGTAATTGATGTGCGTGTGAAATAATTCATTATGAATTAGGAGTTTAACTTTTCGAGAAACTATATCTTGAAATTTCTAAAGCACTCCACATGCCTTGGCAAGCTTTTTGGCAACGTCATACACATGCGAATCCCAGTTCAAGGCTTCACTGAAAGTGACCTTCAATATTTTAACGTCTTGTACAATCCCAATCTCTTTGTCACCAGTCATGACCACTGCGACTCATACAGTGTGTTCTCGTTATACTTTCTACCAAAGCACTGTCTTCCCGCCTCGCTAAGTGCCGTTCTACAGCAATATCAATGAAACTTTTGATGTCTACTTCGGTTTTTCTCGTAGCCTAAACTGCCACTACAATATGCCTCGAGATTGGTCGCGAATATATGACCGAGTATACGTGCTCTTGTGGCCAGTCTGCCACATACAAAGGAGCACGATGTGTTCGCATATTCAATATTTCTTCATTTGTGCTTTTCATGAAAAGAATACGACATACGCTCTTGTAAACGGAGGTTCGTCACCTGAATTTTAACTCCGAATACGTCCTTCATCGTTGATGCAGCGAAGGCTCTGTCTACACCGCCACTACTGCCTCTCCCTAGATTTAATTCAGGTAGCAAAACAAGTACGGCTTCGAGGCGATGCTATATGTATACGAGTGGGCTAAACAAAAAATATCGTCAGTGACAGCACGCTACAATTTCCCAGCAGTCGAAGTAATCGATAGTTTTTTTTATTATTCTGGACGCATGCGTAAATCGTTTGCGCATTTATCTTCTGAGTGTTTCGGGCCTGATGCACTTTCACTTTTCTTGTTATAGTCGGATGAGATTCTGCTGCGGAAGTTCCATGCTGCTACAGTGTAAAGCATTTATTAGCACCTGATGTTTGCGTTTGCGGCTCTTCATGAGTAGTCACCAGTGACCGTCAAAGTCTAACCTCTCCAGTGAATTGCCAAAACTTGCTGTCCTGAACATTCATGCAGCGCCCTATCCCCCGTCTCCAAACGTATGGCGGAGAGGCTTCTTTGACAGCTTTAGAATGCCTTGATACCCTGATAGCCTGCGATTTGTGTTCCTGTAGGGTAGGTCATATTACAGTTTTTCGCCTTGTACTGGTTCTGCATTCAAGGAAGAACGAAGAAGCCGTATACATTGAAAACATTATTTACTACGCGACTGAACAGCAACACGGCGAGCTTTTCGATCCAGTGCTCGTAGCTACCATGAACTCGCAGGGCTATGTGGAACAGCTGAAGCTGACTCTTCGGCGGTCACTATCGCCTCCTTCGTGGCCGCGTATGCACAAGACTTTTTTTGCGAGCAGAGGCTCCCCGTTGAGCCAGGCCTTTTCTGTGACGAAGGCACTATAACAATAAACCACGTCGTCTTGTTTACATAGAACATGACACTTTTTGACGCCACGTGACCACCGCACTTTCGAATGAACTGCTGTACTTTGATTCGAGCAAAATTGTTTGCTGGGCATGCCTCTTGCATCTGCTGTGAATGTGTTCTTCCTTTCCTTTTTGTTTAAAAGAGGGTCTGAGGTAAATCATACGGATTTTCCATCGCATTCCTCATTTTAATAGTACTTCGCACCAACCCTTCGTCTCTTCTGGTCTTCAGGAGTTGCGCACTGATCCGAAAACGTCACTTGGTTGTTTTGTTGCTTGCATAATCAGTTGCTTACCTGTAAGGCCAAACAAGAGCTAATCTTTATGGGATAGATGAATATCTAGGTATCTATAATCACCAATTGCAAAATGAGAACGCCAATGGTTTCTGGTAAGGTGCCAGCGAATGAAAAATTTCCTATATACACGATAAGTACAAAATCCCTGCAATTACCTACGAACTTCTGCTATCGAAGCCAATTTCATTGCGTATAGTGTGGGTTCGCTCATAAACGTTAGCTGATTTCCGCTGATTACATAAATCAATTTCATGTTACTAATTGCACAAAAGCCTGCTGGAATACGCATGGCATGGCGTATGCGTAGATCTTGCCCAAAGGAGTCATCCTCGTTTCCTGCATAAGAAAAAAAGGTTATAAATGTCATTATTTTCGCTCAAATATTTCAACACAACTTACCAAGATAGAGGTACTCATGCTGTGTATGAGCGGTAATGTATATGTTTAGAGCCTCCCCATACGCGACTCCCAGAATGAAACGTGGAATGGTGGAGCAACGTCTACATGTAGAGCAATGACTGCAATTTCACCTTTCTAACGTGATAATGACGTGTAGTGCTTCATGGCGCAATAGTCACTTGATGGCCAAAGAGAACCCTGTCCTAGGACAACTAGCCTGCCTCGCCGCATGCTTGCCAGCTGCGCAAAGTATTTGCATGGCTAGTCTTCAACGTACCCAGGCGTATTGTTAGTTTGATGACAGAGTTACTAGAACTTGCGTCAATTCCCAAGTCCGTTGTTTATTGAAAGTGAAAAATGTGTCACTTCGCAAATGATCATTGTCTACACAATAGTTGCGCGAGCGTTGTGGCATTTTACCTTCCAGGCTTGTTTTTTAGGAGCGTGGCTCTTAAGTGGGCGGTAGACGTTGGGTTCCCGCAAAAAACACTCCTCGTCATTGCTTATCAGTCACGTCTAAGGACTGTTTACATACATACCAGTGAGAGTTTACCTTTAAGGCAGAAGCCGATTATGAGCGAAGAAAGGCTCACGCTTCTCAGGGATGCCACACCCAGATTATCATGTTATTTCTGGTGATGCAGTTTCTTCGTCGTTGCAGTATCCCTGACAGACTGTGCTTCAAGTACTTTTTCTATGCTTATGAAAGGCCTAGTATCAGCCAAGAAGACCCATTTAGGCCCGTAATAACCAGTTTTGCTGTTTTTAGGCTCTACATGACTGGTGCAATTTGTCCCCTTCTTGCTCAAGATTGTGCGTAAACGCCCCATTCACCCTAACTAGTTTTACCTTCGGTGTACTTCGGTGCACTTCGGTGCAGCAGACACTTATTGTCGGCTATTCATTAACGGTCGCTGGAAATCTCTGACTGAGGCAGCGCCCGCGGTCTGCCCTATGCACCCAAGATCCGACTGAAACGTTATTCATGTTTCCTCGTCTGTGGTGGGTGACTATGCACCGGTACCATGTCAATTCTTGGTACCGCGGGAAGCACACCGCAACGCAGCGTGGTCTAAGTTCCCCATTGTCTTTGTCGCCATGTGGCACTTTAATTTGGCAGACATGCAGTGTAATGTCCCGAAACCACCGTTTAATTATGAGAGATGCCGTGGTGGAGGGCTCCGGAAATTTTGACTTTCTGGAATTCTTTAACGTGCACGCATATTTGAGCACACGCACCTGTAGCATTTCCGCCTCCATCGAAAATGCAGCTGCCGCAGCCATGGTTCAATCCCTTGACCTGCGGGTCGACAAGCAAATACCTTAGACACTAAACCACCGCAGCGGGGTCATGCGGCACTTTGGAATTGTCTAGTAGGACACAACATTGCCTGCCATAACAAGCCACAAGTCCATTTAAAGAGAACCTAGTGCCTAACACCTGGGACGATTTCCCACCTTAATTTCATTTCTGATAACACTGTTGACATGAGCTATTTCGCGGTCCAGGCACTGCTATCATAGGTGCCTTTTCCCGTATCATTGACATGTCTGGACCTCTGTATTTGAAAAGAATACGTGGTGTCAGAGTGTTCACTTCGTTAGGCATAATCTACGATCATCTCGCTCGCTGCGACGCCATTATCCTTTTTTTCCAGTCTGGCCCCTCTCAAAACTGGCCAGTCGCTCTTAATGGTGCCTGTGTATGTCGCCACATCTTCAAAAAAATTTTCGTTGGGACAGCCACCTTGCAGTTTGCGCTATATTATCGGATGTAAATTGCATTGGTTGTTGCCCAGCATGTACGTCTTCTGGAAAGCAAGCGAAATATATTCCTCTGTGGCGGGTGCCAAAACATTTTCCGATCAAAATTTGTTATGGTACCACAGTCGTGGCTCCATACGTCCGTTTCGTTCACCTGATCATCCCTTTCCTTGTTTTTCGCCCTTCACTTCTCACGGTGATCGATGCACACTCAGTGGAGTATTCGTACATCTGTTTGCGTGAAGCGTTTCACCTACTCGACAAACCTACTGTTATTGTGAAGTGCACTTTATAAGCGGCTGTATTTAACGTGCTCATCGAAGCGCCGATTCGAATGTACACTATTACACAAGCTAACAAGCTTCAGTGTACACCACATCAACACGGCCTATATGAAATGCCCACTAACGGTATACTACAGCGGGTGCATAACTGGGGCAACAATATTTTAACAGTCAGGTATAGTTAGTGCCACCTTCCTTGAGACGCTTCCCTTTCTATTCCTCACCATATCTTCTGTAACACAGGAAGATACCAGTTGCACTGCAGCAGAGGCTTTAAGCACAACCCTGTGAGACCCCACTGTATTTCTACACAATTTCGTAGCAACCAGGACTATGTGGGGTAGTTCCAACTGCTTTTGCAGGAATAAAGCTGGTTTTTGCATGGACTCCTCCTGCCTAAAGCTTTTGCGAAGAAATGCTCAACAATGTCGAGCTACGGCGTCGTCCATCGGGTTAGTACTCGACCACCCATAATAGGATTTTATGAAAGTCCGTTTTTTCTCCACCAGGCAGGATGACTAGGAGCACCTCGATTATCCAATGCGATGTGGTGAGGCTGTGGCATCTGATATTCGTAAGATGCGTTTACGTCAAAGATCACACTCTTACCATCACTCAGTTTCCACTATGGCTACATATAGTGGCACCAAATTTCGCAAATATGTTAACTGGTCACAGCTATAGCGTACCCATTAGTTCAGCACGTTCACAGTCAGGGTTTTGATGCAGTACATCCACAATATGGGAATCAGTCGTGCCGCAGAGCTCGATACAATTGAGTGCTCTTCAAAGCACATTCAAGTCAAGGAAAAGAGCTTTGCAGCATATTCTCACGACGTCAAAACAGAGGTCTGGCCTGACAGATTGAGACACCAGAAGCAGGTCGGTCATTTTATAAGAACGCGCAAGAGAGTTGTTTTTCATCCATTTCATAATTCTTCATGGCACATGCACAACTGCCATTGTCTCTCTTTTAACAAGCACGTAACATTTGCCTCCCTCCGAAAGAGGCATTGTCCTTATGCGCAACATAGGCGCTCTACCAGGCGTAGGAAGTGGTGGCGTCAACACAGTAACCGGGAGCTAATTAACTCGATAAATACGGTTTCATACGCACGACGTGCTCGCCTTTAGGTAAATGCTTTTGGCGCTTAGAAATACAGTCAGTGTCGGGAACAACTTCGTAGTTCACGTCGTTGAAGCGTCGCGTGACGCTGTATGAGCCAAAGTACCGTCTTATCAGTTTTTCAGACAGTCCACGTCGACGTATCGTGGACGTCGTGACACTGATGGAGGTGCTGGAGCCTACAACCTGATGCAGGACAGTCTTGCTCGGACCCGTTCACCCAGTCCATAGACTCAGCCCCTCGTCACGACTCCAGTGCACCGATTCAGTCGGCGCCTACTAGGGGTAAGTCCGGAGTCCGCACCTGTTCCGCCTCTTTCCAGCATGGCAGCTCCTACGACATCCACGGTTATCCTGCAATCGCAGACCACTCTTCCCTCGCAGGTAACTCTTGAAAATCCTCGCGTTTTTGAAGTTTTCCGTGGGGAAGAGTACGAGGATGTCAAGGACTGGCTCGAACAGTTCGAACCGGTCGCTGTATCCAACCACTGGAGCGAACAGCACAAACTTGGTCGTGCATAGTTCGCACTGGAAGATAGCGCTCGCACGTGGTACGAGACAAGCGAGGCTACATTCCAATCTTGGGAAGATTTTCGTCCAAAGCTCGTCGCTAGATTTTTGAACTCGGAGCGAAGGGATCGCGCACAGCAACTGATTGAGGCCCGCGTGCAAAAACCCAATGAAACAGCCGCCATGTACGCAGAGGGTATGATCACTCTGTTTTGACAAGCTGACCCTGACATGCCCGAGACGAAGAAGGTGCGTCACCTAATGCAGAGTGTTAAGAAACCAGTGTTTGCGGGCCTCGTATGAAATCCACCTACATCGGTGAATGAATTCATAAGTGAAGCGACTGTCACCGAGCGCGCACTGCCACAACAATGCCGGCATTTTGACCACCTGCCGAACCACACGGCAGTATGTGCTGCAGCTCAGAACACTACCGTATGCGAAAGTTCCCTGCGACAAATGATTAGAGAAATACTGCGTGAGGAACTTCGCGCCCTCTGCGTTCCCCCTACCCAGCACCTCCACCAGTGTCACGACGTCAGAACAGAGGTCTTGCTAAAGAGATTGAGACACCAGAAGCAGGTCGGTCTTTTTAATAGAACGTGCAAGAGAGTTCTTTTTCATCCATTTTATTGTCCTCCATGGCACATGCACAACTGCCATTGTCTTTCTTTTTGACAAGCACGTGATAAAATCACCTTCGTTAGTATGCCGGCATCATGAGCCGAAATTTCATCCCACTGCCTGCGGCTCAGAAGCCAAGCACCATGACCTCTCAATTACGTGGCGGGTCAGTTCATCCCTTTCTTCCACACAAACAGCTAAACATATAAGGGAGACTACTGTATACTTCACTTTGTCCTTCTGCTTTTAATTATACTTTGCAGTGAGCGTTTATCACGCATGCAGACAGGACTACATTGCCACCAGCAATACACCTGTGTTTCTCTTTTTTTCCTCCGCTGAATGGGGGCGTAGCGTTTTGGTGACCATCCAGCAATAGAAGTACACGTGCTTGTCGCGCTAGTGCCGTGTTCAATGTGTTTCATGCACATGTATGTGCTGCAGCCTTACATTCTCCCTGTCTCGTTCAATTCTAGTCCGCATCCTAGCCCCAACACTTTTTCATGTTCTTGAACACTATCACAGTCCCACACCTGTCGATTTCAGCATAACAAGGCTTACACATCAAGACGTAGTGATCGAGTGGCAAGAACAGGCGTACGCAAACACAGAATCAGTGGTAAAGAGGCTGCATTATTCTCGATAAATGTGTTCAGTCAGATGATTGTCGGCAGACGCCTGCAAAAAAAAACGTGCACAGCGGCAGAAAAAGTACGAAGAACAGTCCTCGTAGTGGACCAATCTATCAGAAAGCACCAAGTAGGAAATATCAATGAATGTTTTCGGACATATTACAGCGACCCATATGCTATTGTAATGATGTGAATGCAACAATCAGATTGTTCCTGTAACTCCAAAAGACACAATGCCTTTATTTAACCCGTAAACAATATGCACTGAGCTCTTAAGGTAATTTCATCGTCCCACCCATCACGAAATCCCGTTTCAATTTGAAGCACACTCGTTGCTTTGGGCCTACATGTGTCAATGATCTTAACGGCTACTGTGATGGGTCTTATCACCATTGAAAATTCAAGTCTTTTGATTTGCATACAACAGGCACGGTTCAGCTAGACGTGCATTATAGTTGGTGACTCCAGATAAGCTTTGACTTCTCAGAATTTTATAAAATTCATTTAGTTCAAGCGCATTGTGTAGCCTGGCATGTCCTCTTTTAAATGCAGCCGCCATGAACACGAATCGAAACGGCTTCCTGTGAAGCGCGACAAGTTATCTGCTAAGCTCGCATGGCAGGGGAGAAAAACATTCCAACAGGTAAAAAAAACGCGCACATATTTAGCGCAAACGTTACTAGAACGTTATTCTATACCCGTTACCTCGTCCCAGTCAAGTTTAACGTTAGCTAAATTAGACCACATGCGAGAAACCCACGCCACTAAAGGACAAACACCATTCAAGCGATAGTCTGAGTGCAACTCAGAATGGCCTCGTGAGTTTCTGAAATACGTATCTGTTAGGTCTCACTGAAGCGCTAAGCAAAAAATTAGGAAGTTAATATTTTTCTTTCTGGTAATGCACCAAAACCGTAAATGCTTAAAGAAGCAAGTCACACTGAGATCCAATAAATAATATTTGCTCCCCTGGCATTCGCCAACAAATACATAGTCCCACAAACACTGGCGTTTTCGTATTTGAGCCAAATGAAAACGAAGCAGTGTTTACAGCCTAAAACCTCACACCGAGATTACAGCCTAAAACCTCACAGATAGAATTGCAGAAACACATCCACTTAGGCTGAAAACTCGTGTGAAAATGGGCAAAATAACGGCTAGCAGTGGAAATTATATCAAGAAGTATTCATCTCCTATTCAGTTCCAAGCAATTGGGCACTGGCAAGCACTGACAAGCAAGCACTGACAAGCAAAGAGGGACGCACTTACTTGAATCAAAACCTTTGGTTACTCTTCCAAGTGTCACGGCACTACAACACGTCTTTCGTGGGGTCTAACACGGTGGCATAGGCAAAGTCGAAAAGCGAACGCGCCAACGCGCAGCTCACGCCGCATTTAGTCTGGACCACATCTTTTAGGTAGCTAATGTACTGCCCACTTTCCGGAAAATACGTAAAGAACGATGCCTCAATGTTTTTACGCACGGCCATACTGCATGCTGTGTGGAGGTATTCTGAGACATCTTTCAGTGAGCATTTCAGGCAAGGCGCAGTTGCAAAAGGTCTGCTTGATCATGCATTGCAAGTGCGATTCAGACCACGAGAAGTCTTCCTAGTGTTGTGTCCCCGTTGCCTGTGCAAGTAAGAAACGAAATGACAAATTACACCATGTCCCGCTAAATAGAACCATATATAGATGTGAAGCAGGAGGCGCTAACACTTACACAGGCGGTGGCGTTGACGCTGGCGCTCACCATGACGTTGCGCAGGATAGAAACTTGGAGAGCAACAAAGCACACAGTGATGAACCAGTGCTTCCTACTAAAACATGCCAATCACTGCTGATAGGAAATGAGATACAAAAGACTCCGATCGGACACAGTGATCCACAGTTCGCATTTAGTTAACGCGCTCGCTGCGAATTTTTATTGTTCAACGACGCACAGGATAAATCTCCCACCGACAGACACTACTTTGGAGGTGTAGATGCAGTGCTTATGTATGCGGGGTGGCCAGTGAATGGTTGTGCTGTGCGAGCAATCGTTTTTTTTTCTATTAGAAAAGCTGCTGGGCGATGCTGCCTGGGTTGGCGTTGTCGGGCGAAATACAGGAGTGTGGGAGAGGAGGGGAAGTGGCGTACACGCCCAGTGAGGGTGTAAACGCCGCGAGGAGAGATGCCTAGAGTAGATAGAGAAAGGTGCTCTAGGAGAGAGGGGAGGGGACGCACATGCGCAATGTAAGAGTGGTCACGCCGCACACCGGATTGAGCTTCACCATCGTATCTAATAAAGGTTGGGGTTCACCATCCCATAGCTGGACAGGGCTCCGGAAAGTTTGACCTCCTGGGCTTCTTTAACGTGTACACAAATCTAAGTACGTGGTCCTAAAGCCATTTTGCCTCCGTTGAAAATACGGTCACTGTGGTCCGGGCTTAATCCCATGACTTGCACGTAAACAATGCAGCTTCATAACCATTAAACCGCCATGGCAGGCAAGTTGGCAACGAAAATAGAGATGAACGCGAATACTGAAAAAACCACAACCACCACAAAAATATAAGGGCACATTGGGCGATGTTAGCGTTCAGCTGGGATTTGTCATATTCGGTTTGCACTGAATCAGGTGCGTATGTTATGTCTCACGGGGGTCAATGCTGGCGGCGAGAGTATAGCCTATCAGGTTCTCAATTTTGTAGTTTTTCTGCATCGTGTGCGTTCATTGAAAAATTTAACCGGAAAAGTTAGCCTTCTTTCTTCTTGAAAACTGAGGGGAATATCAAATCATACAGAAGCCTTACAATATGAAGATCAATCTGGGTCGCAGTGTATTAATGAAAAAAAAAGCTCGAAACGAGCAGTTCAAACAAGAAAGACATGAAAACCAGAAAAACCGAGGCCCCGTGCTCTACTCCCATTTTTATTTAAACATATGATATTTATTGTAACAATCAGTCGTTGCTTATTCGATCATACCCTCTGTTCATTTGTACGTAGCTTCTTTCTCCTCATAGACTTGCTTCCGTGCCAGTCGCGCTGAGATTGACCTCCAATACACAAGCCACAGACACCTAGGATCGCCAAAGAGTGCAAAAGAACGCCGCATTTCAACTTTTTTAATACGTTAATTTGCACTTGTGACGTTTTTTTTTTTTGAAGCAGCCTGAGAAATTTGCCTGGAAAATTTTCGTAGGGGTAGGTGTCTCAAGGTTCCGCTTTTGACAATAGAGGACTTCAACAGATGACACCACAGAAAAATGAGCTGACATTTATGCAGCGAAATGGGGGGAGATAAAAAGATACTAGGAGAACAGGAAAAAAAAGGTGGGCAAGACAAACGCCCGACAAGTTTTCTTGACCCTGACGTGAAAGTATCAAGCAAGAAGAACAGGGGCAGTACCTAAGCCTGCGCGCAATTGACGGCTGTTTCCAATGAGCGAGTTGTGCTGGGACACTAGGAAATCAGTACAACCTCACGTATGACGTACCAGAGCCCTTAGCGAGCTCATGGCGCCATCTCTGTCAACAATATCACTTCTGGCTCGTATTCCGAATGACACTTAATGACAACTATCGGTGCGCTTGGTTCAAGTCGAGGCTGCCACAATTATGCGGCAAAATTTCATTTCATTAGGAATCAGGAGTCTAACCCTAAGCTACTTTTTCTTGTTGGCCTAAATGTGGCTGGTTACATCATAACCACCACGGCACCTCCAGCTGCTTGCCCATCGCAAGGTCTTCTTTGTGGTGCAATTCGCCTTCGGTTTACAAAGTTTCCCCAAAAGATTCACTAAAAAGTAATTTATTCATTTTAGAACAAGTGGTCTTTCACTATATACGTGGTTACCAAACGGGACCCTGGAGAATAACGACCGCGCGTTTACTGCACCACTCCATTTCAATACTATCACCCCTCGTTCAGCTCCGGTGATCTCTCAGTGGCGCTAACAGCAAAGGTCATATTTAAAATGAATAGTTTCGGGTCCTTCATTAACTTAGCGACATTCCACCGACCACAAGTATCACCGCGTTTCCTCTCTTCAAGCAGATGCGTATGTCATTCGGGCTGATGAGGCAGGGCACACGATTCGGTGACTTGTCAGCACGTTTGTTATTGAATCAACTTCTTGTAAACCGATATAGGTGACCGGATGGTTGCACTTCATACTCAACGGTGGGCTTCGCAGCTGCGCTTGACAGTCACACGCTTCGTTCTCAAAGTGAACAGGCGAGTATTTGATTTCGATGACAAGTTGTTCGGCCACCAAATAATACCGAGTCCGTATATTACAGAAAGCGCAAAGTCGCCGGAGCATTGCCGTGCCCAAGGTCTGCATCTCAAATGTAGGAAGGTAAATTTTGACCTTGAAGCATAGTTTTTTTTCAACACTCATTGTACACGTGATTGTTCTTTATTGAGCTTCTGAGAGGGACAACTATATTTGTTCACTCCAGTAAACACCTGCTATTCACAACTGCCAAGGAAGCTGCGGCTCCCTTTGCGCTCGCTGTCATTCCGATACCCCAATCTATCAAGCCTATGTTTTTTTTCGTTTCTGCTCTGGGCGCCTACGCAACAGTACCGTCGTCACTCTAGGTGCCATATAAATTGTTTCTTCAGAAAAGCCACTCTCCAGGAAAACACCAACAGCTAATACTGTCGCAATATTCTGACCTTGTGACAAAAATAGGGTACGTCAAGCACCTCGAGCGTTACAACCTTTCACGTAATAAAAGACAATCCGCTTTTCACTTATCATGGGAATCAGTCGACTACTTGTAAAAAGATTCACCACAATGCCTTTGTATCTGAGTACACGATGCTGATTCGAGATACACGATGGTCTAGCCATTGCTTGCGTTCACGCTACTTTCGAAGCGAAAATAGTCGCACCTCACTTTGTGTCCGCCAATTTTCGGCCCTCCACGCCTACTTGCCAGTCGTAATCATCGCCTCCTAGAAAGGAAGCAGCGGCTTCACCTCCACGGCCTCCACCGTGGCCTCCTTCCTCGTCTCCCGACTGACACTATTCACGGTGTTGACCACCCAAAAAGCCCCGAAGAACTTCACCAAGCTCCAGCTGTGGCACTTGTACACCACCTTGCTCCAAGCAGCGTGCCTACATGACCTCCCCACTCCCCCACCCCCAATCGCGAGAAACGGTGGGGATTCACTTTGTGAACAACACTATTACGCTCAGCGTCATGGACTCGGCTCGTGCTCAAGGCTACCGCCACATTGGCTCCCTCAGGGTTTCTGGGAACATTTTGACCGTCCACCTCTACGCCCCCCGACAGACGATGCCCTGAGAGGCATACTTTATCACGCCTTTGATGACTTCGCGCATTAAGCCATTCTTGATGGCCTCGATACAAGCAATGCTACCCTCTCTGTCGTGGTCGGCCGCCACATGGCGAAGTTCCCTCAAGCCTTGGTTACCCTCATGCACCGGAAATGGCCGGAGTAGATTTTTTACCACGGTGGTTAGCTTCGCCTCACTCCATTCCGCCATAAGGTGAAAGCCTAGTTCAATTGCCACTTGACCGGCCACCGGACCGATGTGTGCCCCAAACACCAAATCACGGCAGCAGCTGTGCCTTCGCTGTGGTGGTACTCACCCACGCACTCCAAAAAAGTTATCACACACTTGCATCTCCGGCTTCATTGTTTGCAATGAGAATCACTCCACGCACAGTTCTAACTGTAAACACTGCTATATGCAGCGTCCTCAGCAACCGAAAGCCTCGGATCCTGACAACCGCCAATACTAACTGTTGCACCCCCGCAGCCATGCACTCGTCCCAGCAAGTGGCATGTCATCCGTCATCACCTCCAACCGTCAAGTTCACCCGTGGTTTTCTGCCCCTCGTAACCCACCTCTCAGCCCACTCAATTGACATCGGCCCATGCGCCCACGGCTCATCCTTGGAGCCCCCGGTGGCTGCACTACAGCCCAAAAACGTCTCCCTCTGACAGCAGCTCACCGCCCAAAACACTTATACTGAGGCTTAGAAAAAAGTAATTCATTTCTTTCAAGCGCAACTGCGCGCACATGAATAGAAGCTGGAATAAGCGATCACAGTGCTATCCTCTCTTCCTGCCCTTATCGATTCCTCCTCCGATATGGACGTGCACACCTTGAAGGATGCACTAGTATGTGCCGCCGACCAAACTTCCCTCTTACATCTCTCCACTTATCCAAAAAGATCCAAATAGCTATTAAGACGGCCTAGGTCGATCTCCTAAAACGGTTGGCAAGCCGCCTTACCTCCGTCTGCCAGCTTCTCACTGCACACCAGAAAGCTCTAAATTTCTTGCGCGCAGACTTTGCCGCGCATTCCCCCCCCCCACCTCTTATGAATTGCTTCACGAAATAACCCGTGCCCGAAAGCATCCTAGCCAAGCCACCACTTTATTCCTGCACCACCTGTACTTATTCAGCCCGGTTCTTGCCACCATCGTCCGAGGGAATGTCATCCACTGCTGAAAATGACTCACTAGATTCATCGTCATCATTTGACAGTGGAACTGGCACGGTATTCGTCACAAACATAACCACGTCTTTCTCCACCTTCAACAAATAAACCCCTCGGCCTCTTCTGATGTCATTGTACTACAAGAAACTCATGTCAACATCTCCCTCGACGGTTACTTTGCCCACGAACAAGTAGCCATTGATCCCCTGCCCCGTCCTGTCACTGCCATCCTCACCCGACGAATGCTCGTTGTCAATGGAGCCTTTCTGCTTTCTCTGCGCTCTGCCACGTATCTTCCAACATAGCACCTGAATGAGCCCTAACTTTTCATTCTATATGTGTACAACCCCCCTCGCGCCGATAAAGAAGCGTCACTCGTCGCCCTGATTCGTGGCGCTGCAGCGAAAGCAGGAGCCCGTACTGGGGTTACACAAGGAAGAAGGCTCACTCCCGACCTCAAGTTTTCTCTGCTTAGCAACCCCGCGCAGCCAACCCGCATCGGCAGCAGTATTGCATCTACGGCCCAAATCAACATAGGGGACCTCCCGTCTCCCCCGTACGAGCTTAGCGATTTCAAAGGTGAAAAGGAGAAAAGGGTTGGAGATGGAGGGGGAAGAAGGGAAAAGATTGGAAGGGGGCGTCCGGGGGAGTCCACCTTATATTCTCTTTCTCTCCTATGTTCCTTTTCTCCTTTTTCTTTTTTTTCTTTCTCTCTCTCCCTCTCATTTAAGATTGTATAGAGCTGAGCCCCAACAAACTGTATCCTCAGTCCTGATGAAGGTCAGACTTTAGGCTGAAATGTCGAATTGAACCACGTTGTGACTACTCACGAATGATCTACTTGACTATATATATATATATATATATATATATATATATATATAATGTTGCGCACATGCACGAAGACAAAGAAGTGTGCTTCAACAGCACATTCATTAAAGTTCGGCGCTCGCTTGAGGTAAGTGACTTATTTATTGTTGCCGTAAGCGCCCCGTGCAAATCGTGACAACCAGTTCCGTCACGTTCTTCCGGCACGTCTGTGAGCTCGAGAACTGATAAGGTCGCGTGTTCTTTGCTGACCGAAGCTAATCTGAAACCATTGGGTAGTGTCACGGGCTCAGAGGAACAGTTTACAGTCCATAGGCCAGTTCGTCCACCATCCATCGACACCACACAATGGGGAACCAACACATTCTTCTTCACGCAGTTTATGTGCATTGGTTCTACGCTCGCATCGAAGCTGTCAGAATCCGCTTCACGACAAACAACAGGAACACGTACGGTAGACAACGCAGGTATGAACGTATCGCCGCAGACACACAGCGTAGTTTGATCATTCGCTGGAGTTTCCAGAAGTTCTGACGGCATCTGGCCACTCACAGACTTTCCCCGTGTGACAGTCTACAGTGGCACCACATTCTCGCAAGAAGTCCATGCCGAGAATAACATCATGTGTCGACTGAGGAATAATCGCAAACTCTTTCGTTATCATAAAGCCTCCCAAAAATACTTCAGCACTACACACACCAATAGGGCGCAACGGCTCTCCACTCACTCCACAGAACGTCGAAGTTTCATCCCAGGTAAAAACGACTTTCCGCCCTAACACGTCTTTAAAGGAAACACTCATCACGGAAATCGTTGCAGCTGTGTCCACCAAGGCCATCACAGGCACATAATTCACCAAAACACGCACTTTGTTTTTAAACATAAACACAGGAGGTATTTCTGTCAGTAGCACGTTTCCAGCGACCTCACCCTCATTGGCCGCGCTGGCTACTTTTCCGGTGGCGAAGAGGGCGCTTTGCGACGGAACGGTGAGGGAGAACGATGAGCGCGAGGTCGCGGTGAAGACAGCAACTTTCTGGAAGAGACCGCGGTGGCCACCACAGATCGTCCCGCTAATTGGGCGAGCTGTGCGGCGGACCCTTTGAAGTATGCTGCCATGATCGTGGGAACTCTCGACTAGCGGCACACACACGACGAGGAAGTGCCTTGCTAGCGCCACCTTGCAGTGCAATGTTCACAACTCAAAATTGGACGTACGTGGACCGTGCATGCTCGTCCCCCTCTTCTGTTGTGTGTGTGTGATTGGAGTTCCACTCGGAGAGGAGGGGCCCGGCAGGGCTTAAAACGACGCCGCAGAGTGCTGGACGTCGCTCTAAACTATGTAACGTTCAACCACCACGCTCGTGGTTTGTGAAAACCACTAACTTTTCCTCTCTGTAAATATGCGTATATAGTGCCATATACCTTGTTCTGTTTTCGTATCCTCCAGCGACCTTCCTTCTTTCGTCAACTTTAACAACTGGTGGCAGTGGTGGGATGCCATCAGCGACCTTCCTTCCGACCCTCTACAACTGGTTGGCAGCGGTGAGATGGACTTCACGACATGGTGCTGTGCTGTGGTGAGTGCTTGGTCTTTGCTATAACTTTCCAGGCTTCATTTCTTGAGTGTGAGTTGATTAGAAGCTGGATTGTGTGTGAGTTAGGGAGATCACCTATTTGTGTGTTAGAGGGATCCCCTACATTTGTGTGAGATGCAGGACCAAAGTACAACGGCAATCATAGAGGTGAAGACACTGCTAAGAGATTGTCTTTTGTACATTTGCGAAGACCGGGGTATTAAGGTGAAGGAAGGAATAGGCACGCCGGAAATTTTAGAGCTAATTTTGGAAAGCGCTAGTGAGGTGGGTATTGGGTACGCGTTGAAAGCTTTAAAAAGGTTGGAGGAGCGAGAGGAGGAACGGAAACGAGAGGAACGCGAAAGAGAAGCATGGATAAGGGATATAAAAAAGCGTGATCGAGCACGCGCCTTGGTGCTCGAACAATTCGAACAGAAAATCGAGGCAATGAGATGGAAAATTCAGCCATCCGCAACTGTAGCGCAGGAGAAGTGCGATAATCAAATGAGCGAGGTGCAGCATAGAGTTGTATAAAAGGCTAGCACGTTTAAAGACAGCAGCAGGTTTGATGAAGAACCAAATTCGAGTGCTGCGAAAGATGCTGCACTGAGTAGAGAGGCCGACGAAGGCCAGAGCGAGTGCGACGAGGTGCTGTGCCAGTTAAATGCTAGCGAAACAGCTAGGATAGCTGTAGAAAAGCTGGTACAGACCTCAACTGTGTTTGTCGCGACGGTGTATCTTGCAAACAATGTGGAAGTAATCAAGAACACCGGAGAAAGCTAAGGAGAAGCAGCCAAAGTAGAGAGTGAGGGCAACAACGCGGTTGCAGATAGCTCCCAGGAATGCCAGCGAGACAGTTCAAGCAGCGGCATTGTTCTAGAGTGTGTTAACCTGTCCTCTGGTTTAAAATGTGAAAGAGATGATTTTGTTGAAAATCATTTAGACTGCGCGAGTTCGACAGCTGAGGAATGCTGTGAGAGTGTTCACGAGTGTGAGATGCGATCGGAAGGCTTAGAAACGAAGCGCAAAAAGCGGCGCAGACGAAAGCGACGTCGGAGAGCTGTGAGCGAGACAAAAGACACTAAGGGTGTAGAGTAAAGCTCCACATCTTTGAGCATAGTAAACAGAACTAGGGGTTCTGCATCGGCGTCAAACTCGGTTTGCATGCCTCCTAGCCGCCGGAAGAAAAGTACAAAGAAAGCGGATTTGCAAATAGAATCTCGTGTAAAGCGCCAGTCTTCCGATTCCGTTCACAGCAAGTGTCTTGGTGCACCACTGAGCTGTAAAGCCACCGATGATGCAACGCGAGGCCAATTTTCTAGTCGTGAGAAAACGGATTGCAAGCGTCGCCATAAAAGAGTGAAGCGTGCGCACGCGAGAAAGCAAAGGGATGACAGACGTAGCAATCAGCCGGGCGAAAGAAAGAATGGTAGATCAGCGTTCAACGAAAGGTCCCTTGTGGCGTACAGTAAGACGCCAGCGGCGAAGTGGTGGGCCACAGCGAGCATCCTCGCGACAGAATTCGCGGAAGAGATTTAAAGCTTTGCGGGGACGGGAGTGTCAAAGGGATCCGAGGAAAAGGCCACAATAGATAAGCACCACACCAGAGCTAGCCCAAAGAAGGCATGGCCACTGTGTCCCACGAATTGCTCGGGCCCACTCCGCGAACCTGACAGAGGCAGGCTGAAATCGCGAATGATGTGTTACTGCGCCGTTCAGCTTGTAGCCCAGACGTGACGTTGCCTCGGGAGTTCCCGAAATACGGCAAGACCGCGACCGCCGCGTGTGCGATTGAGGTGAGGGACGGCTGTGCGCTGGAGAAGGTGACACAGGAATTTACTGGGAAGCATGTTTTTTTGCTTATTTTTTGTTTTAAAGTAACATTCCTTTGTCATCTCCCCGGTTAGTTCGTGTGGCGGCAGTTCTTCCCTTTTAGACTTTTTAAGAGCATTGTAAGTGTTTTTAGTTGAGTTACTGGGAAATAGCCTACGGTTAGGTGTGTGATTGGTATGCTACCGTTCTTTGAATGCGAGTATGATGTTGTGCTAGGGCGCACAGCATAGTCCTGCGCGTTCTTTAAAAACATGGGCTGGCATGAGGCTACATTCATTTAACGGGTGTGCTCGTATGCGAGGGTTATTTCTTTTTGTTATTTTAGTGAGTGGTCACCGTTCAAATGATCTGTTGAGCTGATGAGAGTAGCGTTCACCAATCCTTGAGGCTCGAGATCTGTTTCTAGAGTTTATAAAAACGCAGTTTGATCTGTTGTGAGTGAGTTCTAATTGGCATCAGGGTGTCCTACAAGTAGGCACTCACGACTACGATAAGTGTGTAATTAGGAGAATGAATAATGCTCACAGTTACCTCGAGTTGGGTTCAGGCTGCATTTGTGCGAAAACCATTGTAGATAGTGATGTTTCATTAAATTAATGATAGATTAGCAGATGTTAGTTACAACTCAATAGTGCGGATGGTTGGAGAAAGCTAGTTGTGAAAGAGTGTGACTCTCGTTATATGGGGCCAAATTTTATTTGCGTTTGTGTGCTTTTCCCACACGGCAATTTGTTTCATCTTTGGTAAGCATCTCCACATCCATGATTGTTGAAACTTTTTCGGCACCAAATTGTCTCAAAATTTTAGCGTACAGGTTTCTCTTTTGTTTGTGTTTCTTGAGAAGCCTGGAAGGTTTTAGGCAGGTCCAATGTGCTTGACTTCAGCATGGTATTGGGTTGTGTGGTTCGCCTTGCTGTTGTCAATTATTGTGAGCTGGTTTGGGAGTTGGTTTCGAGTTCAGTTCGCAGCTGGAGGGAGAAAGCCAGGCCATCGTCCTCGTCACCAACCATTCTCTTTGTGCCCAGTGGTTGGGAGCGCTGGCCAGCCGAGATTTTCCGGGCAGCGGAGGAGCTGTTAGGTTTGGCCTGGAGATTCGTCTCTCAATCCCTTCGGCGCGCAGTCTGACAGACGCTGTCAAAGATTTTAGCAATTATCCAGACCATGCAGCAAGCAAAGGTGAGTTCCGGTCTTTCAAATGTGGACCCTTTTTGTCGTCCCTTCAAGCAGCAGTGGTGCCTGATGACCTCGGGGATTCACTGGCGACGCGGAATCTGCTGTGACCGGCGCCAGAGCTGACAGGAGAGCGGCGCTCCTTTTTAATCCCCAATCAAGTAGACGACCGGCCGGCTGCCTATGCTCGTCAGGCATTGTACGTGCTAGCCGGAGGACGAGACGCCGTTAACCGTTAAGAGAGGCCAACAAAGACAGCAACTTCCAGGAAGAGACCGCGGCGGCCACCGCAGATCGTCCCGCTAATTGGGCGAGCTCCGCGGTGGACCCTTTGAAGTATGCTGCCAGGATCGTGGGAACTCTCGACTAGCGGCACACACACGACGAGGAAGAGCCCTGCTAGCGCCACCTTGCAGTGCAGTGTTCACAACTCAAAATTGGACGTTCACGTGGACCGTGCATGCTCGTCCCCCTCACCTGTTGTGTGTGTGTGATTGGTGTTCCACTCAGAGAGGAGGGGCCCGACAGGGCTTAAAACGACGCCGCAGAGTGCTGGACGTTGCTCTGGACTATGTAACGTTCAACCACCACGCTCGTGGTTTGTGAAAACCACTAACTTTTCTTTCTGTAAATATGTGTATATAGTGCCATAAACCTTGTTCTGCTTTCGCATCCTCCAGCGACCTTCCTTCCTTTGTCGACCTTAACAACTGGTGGCAGCGGTGGAATGCCTTCAGCGACCTTCCTTCCGACCCTCTACACTGCTTCGACCGGATCCCCACTTTCCTATATCATTCTATTTTCCGTCGCTTGCCACTCTATTTCTTCATCTATTTCCTTCTATTCTTTATATCCCTTCTTCCCCCCTCCCCTATAAGGCACTGCGCCATGTCGCCTATAGGCAGACAGAAATTAGGTGCCCTTTCCTTTTTCTTACGAACCACTAACCGCTTATAAAGTGCATTCGCACTTAATATTGGCAGATACCACGTACAGTGGTAATCGATGATAAGCGAAGCACGTTGGAGAAATGTTGATATGTCAATTTGAAATCAGCACAAAGTTATTAGGTTGAGGTAAATGATGCCGTGCAGAACTTCCGTGTCATGATTATCATGTTTGCATGTGTCGTTTGCCTTCGTCATCTATTCATTTCGCATCATACCAAATTTAGCATATGTGGAGCAAGCAAAACCGCCGCGAGCACGCTATGAGCATGGTATGTTGTCATGTTCTTACATGACACGTGCGTCCGAATTATCATGTTTTCACCAGTCATTTTGTCGTCTATTAACGTCACGTAACACCAAATATGACGTATGTAGAGCTGGCAAAACGACCGCGACCGCATCATAAAGGGCCCAATATACTCCAACGTAGCGTTGACGAGCGCGAACGTTGCGTACAGTGACGCTAAGTTAGCAAAGCACGAGCACTCTAGAGTCTGACGCCAGGTGCGACCAGCGTTTGTCGGCGCGGCCCGACGGCGATCGGCGCAAAATGCGACATCGGGCGTTTCGCGCCGATGCATTACCCAGTCAACACTGCGTCTCCCTCTTTTCGTGACGGAGGGACGCCGGACGCGCTTAAACGTGCATGCGTCAAAGCAACCCAACGTGGCGCGCGCATGCGAGTATGTGGCAGGATTGACGCCTGGCGTGGCAATGTCGGCGTAACGCGACGAAATGAACGCCGGCGAGTACGCGCACCGCGTCACGTCGAAATGTATTTGCACCTTGAATGTGGCATGTAGTCATGTTTTCACATTACACGCATCTCATGATTATGATATTTGCACTAGTCACATACCTTCGTCATCCATTGACGTCACGTAATACCAAATTTGGCATTTGTGAAGCTAGCAAAATGGCCATAAGTGCATCATCAGTGTGGCATGTAGTCATTTTGTCACATGACACGCATGTCGTGATTATCATGTTTGGATGTGTCATTTACCTATGTCATTCGTTCGCGTCGCCTAATACCAAGTTTGGTACATGTGAAGCTAGCGAAACGGCCCCGAGTACATCATGAGGGTAGCAGGTAGTCATGTTGTTACATTACAAGCATCTCATGTTTATCATGTTGGCACCAGTATCATACCTTCGTCATCCATTCACGTCCCGTAATTCCAAATTTGGTATAAGCGAAGCTAGCGAAACGGCCACCAGCGCATCATGAGCGTGGCAAGTAGTCATGTTTTTACATGACACGCATCTCATGATTATGATGTTTCACATACCTTCACCATCCATTCACGTACTATAATATCAAATTCGCTATATATGACGCGAGCGAAACGGCCGCGAGCGCATCATGGGCGTGACATGTAGTCATGTTGTCACATAACACGCATGTCATGATTTTCATGTTAGGGTCTGTCACTTGTGTTCGCCATGCAATCATTCGTTACCATATCAGTTTTGCAACATGCCATGGGAACGAAACGACTGCAAGAGCTGCAGGTCCATGAAATGTAGATTAAGACATTCATGATATACATGTCATTATTTTCATTTTATGACTAGTCAAATATGTTTTTCATACAGTCATGTTATCCCTTACTAAGTTTAGTATTGATACCATTATCGAAACGGCTGAGAGAGCTGAAAGTCGTAGGTGGCTAGATAGATAGATAGATAGATAGATAGATAGATAGATAAGCTCAAAGTCGCCGAAGTTCGCTAAGAAATGCTCCACATTTAAAATACCCGCTACCAACAGCTGCTAACCGCATGCCACGAGCGCACCGACCATCAATGTTCTCCTCTTGGGGTCAGCTCCCTCGAGGCCGCCGCTCCCATGAAGAGGTTGATGCGTTTGTCAAAATCATGAAAGACACAGCTGCTTTCCGTTCACGGCGATGCCTTTTCTCGCACTCTTGTAAAGCGCTTATTGATTGGCGTAGACCGTCGCTTCAATCTACATGGTACCTCGTAAATAATACTGGCTGCTAAAAAACACAACATGCCAGACGCGTATATTCAGTATACTTTCCAGACTGTACGTGAGCATGAGTGATAGCAATCGAATATATTGGAAAGTATGTATAAATCTTGCCGCATGTCACCGCTGATAAGTTTACCGTCTTCCGAATAATACTATATTTACTATCAGTGCCTTAATCGCTATCAGTGCCTGCATTACATGAACTTTGGCGCTTTGTTTCCTGAGCACAAGTTCGCGCGGTAAAATATATCATCCTTAATAGCTCGGTTTCTGCCTACCTCACCACACGACCAAGAGATGCTTGTGTAGTCTGCTTTTTTTTGTTGATTACATTTCAAGATTAGATCAGTTTAAGGATTAGGGTAATAGGTGGCCATACCACGCAAAAGTAATTGCTCTTATATTGAAAAAAAAAAGACAGCAGGAGACATCTTCGTGCTTTCTAAAGAAATGAATGCTGGTTTTAAACGGTGTGTTTGAATAAAATTCAATAATTGGTTCGTTTGAAATACATTCTAATCGTTCTTCCATACTCAAGACATGGCTTTCGTGGAGATGACTCGAGAATTTTTTTAAGTTTGTTTATTTTTTTACGCACGGCTTCATCAATATATAGACCTAATCATATTCGTCTGGAGCATCCACAATGCCAGCCCCTTCAACTGCATTTTTTTTGTAAAAATATGCAAATACCAATGTCGCAGTCATATATAACATATAAGAATAGGATATTTTAGGCCAATGTGCTGTAATTGAATCATGCATTTAGGCTTGTAGGCATCGCTATGTACTAGCTATGGAGGAAAACATCATCGACAGTCATACACACTGCACCACTCCTGACAAGTGAGATTTAGTCAATTCAAGAAAGAATTCGCTCAACTAGTTTGTAGTCACATTCGTCTTGGTTAGTGATGGTGACTGCTTGTCTCACTACATTGAGTTCAAGAACGTGAAATTAGGAGGAACATACTAAGTCGATTTTCAACAGCTGAAATAGCTTCGTTGGAAGTATCTTTCGTATATTGTATCGAGAAAAGTACCACTATCATCAGGTTTTGCACCAGGACTTTGGCAGATAGGGTGTTAACTCAAACTACGTTCGCTTCTCTATAGTCGTATTACATTTTCTTGTATGAAGTTAGGCACTACAAAATCTAACTACCCTAGGCATTGAAAACAAGTGTGCAGACAACATGTTCCAGTGCAGATTGCTGTTTTGTCGTATAGATTGCGCATTAGAAAGTGTAAGAGCAGAGAAACAGTGCATACAGATGCTTCATTTGTACTGTGCCATTATTTTATTTGAGGTATTGTGTCCGAAATGTTAGGAATTTAACAAGTCAACACCTCAACTTCATGATGTAATGTCGCAGCTTCGTTTCATCGAATCTTGTCCTTTTTTTCGTCTATCTCACGAATCACTCAGCACTGCGCTAAAAAAAAAGAAGGCCAGTTTTCTTCCATCAATGTTGAAGAGGCCAGACAGCGCCTAATTGGGCGCTGTCAGACTGTGTTCTTGAGAGACGCGATCTCGTGGCTCTTACCTCAAGGACCGATATTGAACGGAGCAGTAGTAGACAGAATAAACAAGAAAAAAACTAGTTTCATTTCGCAACTTCTCAAATGCACATTTCTTTCTCTTTTGTTGCCCGTCAATGACACACCGACATCGTGCTGATCCCGAGGGGATCCGGCTTGAGATATCGACGCCTCTAGTGGGACAGTCATCCACCAGATTCAGCCTTTCTGCTTTGTGGTATTGAGCAAGTGGCCTGCCAGTTCAATGGAGCTCCCAAGGGAATGTACAAAAACAAACAAAAAACACAACAAACGCAGAAGGGTGTTCTTTCTATTTGTACAGTAAAGCGTCCCTGACAACAGGAGAGATAAGAACAGTCCAGCATGGGAGGATTGTGGTGCACAAAGAACCAGGTGCTTCTGCGCTTTTCCTGAGAAAAACACCCATTGTCGTAATGAGGCTTGATTCATTATCTGGAAGTGTTAATGTCGGGACAATAACGTCAGCGTAATGAACAAACTTAGTGCGAAATACAATGACTTGAAAACTTATTACGTCCTTGAAATGCGTTCTTAATTTTGGAAAGATTGTTTGTTACGAGATCTTTTATATAAATCCCGCCTTTCTGTTTCATAATAGTTTATTTTGAATCATCATCATCATCATCAGCCTGACTACGTCCACTGCTGGACAAAGGCATCTCCCATGTTCCGCCAGTTAACCCGGTCCTGTGCTTGCTGCTGCCAATTTATACATGCAAACTTCTTAATCTCATCTGCCCACCTAACCTTCTGTCTCCCCCTAACCCGCTTCCCTTCTCTGGGAATCCAGTCAGTTACCCTTAATGACCAGCGGTTATCCTGTCTACGCGCTACATGCCCTGCCCATGTCCATTTCTTCTTCTTGATTTCAGCTATGATATCCTTAACCCCCGTTTGTTCCCTAATCCACTCTGCTCTCTTCTTGTCTCTTAAGGTTACACCTACCATTTTTCTTTCCATTGCTCGCTGCTTCGTCCTCAATATAAGCTGAACCCTCTTTGTAAGTCTCCAGGTTTCTGCTCCGTAGCTAAGTACCGGCAAGATACAGCTGTTATATACCTTCCTCTTGAGGGATAGTGGCAACCTATCTGTCATAATTTGAGAGTGCTTGCTGAATGTGCTCCACCCCATTCTTTTTCTTCTAGTTACTTCAATCTCGTGGTTCGGCTCTGCGGTTATTACCTGCCCTAAGTAGACATAGTCTTTTACAACTTCAAGTGCACTATTACCTATCTCGAAGCGCTGCTTCTTGCCGAGGTTGTTGTACATAACTTTCGTTTTCTGCAGATTAATTTTAAGACCCACCTTTCTGCTCTCCTTGTCTAACTCCATAATCATGAGTTGCAATTCGTCCCCCGAGTTACTCAGCAATGCAATGTCATCAGTGAAGCGCAGGTTACTAAGGTATTCTCCATTGACTCTTATCCCTAACTGTTCCCATTCCAGGCTTCTGAAAACCTCCTGTAAGCACGCGGTAAATAGCATTGGGGAAATTGTGTCCCCCTGCCTTACACCCTTCTTGATTGGTATTCTGTTGCTTTCTTTATGAAGCACTATGGTAGCTGTTGATCCCCTATAGATTTCTTCCAGAATGTTTATATATACTTCATCTACGCCCTGATTCCGCAGTGTTTGCTTGACGGCTGATATTTCTACTGAATCAAACGCCTTCTCGTAATCTATAAAGGCTATGTATAGTGGTTGGTTATACTCTGAGCATTTCTCTATTACCTGATTGATAGTATGAATGTGGTCAATTGTTGAGTTGCCTGTTCGAAATCCTGCTTGTTCCTTTGGTTGATTGAATTCTAATGTCTTCTTTACTCTGTTAGCAATTACCTTTGTAAATAGCTTGATACTACAGAGAGCAAGCTGATCGGCCTGTAATTCTTCAAGTCCTTGTCATCTTCTTTCTTATGTATAAAGATGATGTTAGCGTTCTTCCAAGACTCTGGTACTCTTCCAGTCAGGAGACACCTCGTAAACAGGGTGGCTAGTTTTTCTAACACAATCTGTCCTCCATCTTTCAGCAGATCTGATGTTACCTGATCCTCACCAGCAGCTCTGCCCCTTTGCATGCTCTCCAAAGCTTTTCTGACTTCTTCTATCATTACTGGTGGGGTGTAATCTGGGTTACTGCTAGTTCTTATAGTATTAAGGTCGTGGTTGTCTCGGCTACTGTACAGATCTCTGTATAACTCCTCCGCTATTTTAACTATCCTATCCATATTGGTAGTTATTTTGCCTTCTTTGTTTCTTAGTGCATACATCCGACGTTTGCCTATCACAAATTTCCTCTGCAATGCATTGACACTTCCTCCGTTTTTCAGAACGTGTTCATTTCTCTCCATGTTATACCTTCTTACATCGCATACCTTACGTCAATTAATCAACTTCGAAAGCTCTGCCAGTTCTATTTTGTCTGTTGTACTTGACACTTTCATGATTTGACGCTTCTTAATTAGGTTCTTCGTTTCCTGGGAAAGCTTGCCAGTGTCCTGTCTAACTACCCTGCCACCAACTTCCACTGCACACTCCGTAATGATACTCGTCAGATTATCATTCATTGTATCTACGCTAAGGTTGGTTTCCTCACTAAGAGCCAAGTACCTGTTCTGCAGCGGCACTCTGAATTCCTGTACTTTCCCTCTCAGTGCTAGCTGATTGATTGGCTTCTTGCGTATCAGTTTCTGTCGTTCCTTCTTCAAGTTTCTGTCGTTCCTTCTTCAGAGAGCATTTTGAATACAGTTACCAAAAAGGCTGCAGAATAAGCAGGCTAACACATTTTAACATCTGCTTTGTCTCTAAAGATAAGCCTTGAAAAGACCACGTTCTCCTGCATTTTTTGTGCGCTCAGACACTAATCAACCTTTGTAATATTTTCATTTATCTTACAATACTGTAGATCACCATGTGATGAATGCTTTTGGGGTCTGTACAACGAACACATAAACTTTGAAAAATTTCCCAATTACAGCAAAAAGTAAAAAAAATATAATAATAACGAGAAAAGTAAAATGCAAGAGTAACATTGACTGCAATAACGACACCAATTACAAAATATTCTATCTCGCGTACAAGGTCATTAGGATCAACAGTGGAAGGTTGAGAATTTATTTCACACACAGAAAATAAAACTGTCTTTCTACGATTTTGTTCTTGCAAGAATTGAGCCAAGTTCCCTACTGTGGGTGCGTCTTCCTTTCCGAGTTTGTTAAGATGTGCATATACAGGCGCAGTTACTCTTGTCTTTCTGGTAAGACACTTCTGAATCGAAATCAATCTACTGACGTTTCTTCAAGAGCCTAACAGTGGAACGTTATGATGCTTCATTAATAAAAAAAGACGTGTCAGTCATTGTATATTTATGAAATATGATGCACATTGCATTATGGATTCGTTCTAGTTTTTCAACATCACTTTTTGTGGGCGTCCCATACAATTTAGGCATATTCCAATTTAGATCTCACAACAATATTATACGCCATAAGCTAAACGCTAGGAAATGCGCTTTTCAGCTTTGTTTGGGAAACCAACAATTGTGCAGCGCAAAGGTACGAGTGCGAGATGATGCATGTGCTTTTCAAAAGTAGCTATGAATAATATGTATTTAGCTGCTCGGTACGAGGGAGGTTAGGTCTAAAGTGTGCCCAAGTATATATATATATATATATATATATATATATATATATATATATATATATATATATATATATTGTTAAGGCGTTTATTAGCCGGCAACGAGCGAGAATATACTATGGCGACAGTCACAGCCAAGCACGGGCTCTCAGCGCGAGCGGCGTCCTGGTTGGGTAGCCCCACTAGAAGGTATTCAAGAGTTCGACCCATTTCAGAGTTCGGAGGCTTCGCTACAACTACCCCGGGGTTGAAGAGGGAGCCGCCTGGCGACCTAACACCTTGTTACTATGAGCGGGTCATAATAAGCCTTCAGGCGCTCCACGTTGACGATGTCTCGCCCACGGCGGCGCATGTCCGAAGATTGTTTAACGGGTTCGATCAGATAGTTGACGGGTCAGGTGCGCTCGATGACACGGTAGGGGCCTTCGTATTTGGGACGTAGTTTGGAAGAGAGGCCAGCTGCAGAGGTCGGGATCGAGAGCCATACAAGCGCACCAGGAAGGAACGTGGGCTCAGAAGTGGTGGAGCCATCACGAATACTCTTCTGCCGCTCTTGCTCTTGCGTCGTAAAAGTCTTGGCAAGCTCGCGACACTCTTCAGCAAGCCTGGCTGTCTCGGAAATAGGTGTACACTCAGATGGATCCGGCGTGTACGGGAGTATCGTGTCCATGATGTGCGATGGGTGCCTTCCGTACAGCAAGTAGAAAGGTGAAAAACCAGTCGTGCTCTGAGGGGCGGTGTTGTAGGCGTAGGTGAGGAAGGGCAGTATATTATCCCAATTATTGTGGTTGGCAGTGACGTACATAGAAAGCATGTCGCCGAGGGTGCGGTTAAAGCGTTCGTTGAGGTCATTCGTCTGTGGGTGGTAAGCAGTAGTTTTGCGGTGGACAGAATGGCACTCCGTCAGAATGGCTTCGACAACTTCCGACAAGAAGACACGGCCTCGATCGCTGAGAAGCTCTTGGGGTGGTGCGTGGCGCAGTGCAAATCGATGCAGCAGAAAGGACGCAACATCGCGCGCAGTAGCCGCAGGGAGAGCGGCGGTTTCGGCGTATCGCGTTAAATGGTCAACGGCAACGATGGCCCAGCGGTTACCAGCCGACGTCAGAGGAAGTGGTCCATACAAATCGATACCTACGCGCCCTAAGGGACGGTCAGGGCAAGGTAACGGTTGCAGACCAGCGTGCGACATGTGGGCTGACGGTTTACGGCGTTGGCAAGTGAGGCAAGAGCGAACGAACTGCTGCACATAGTGGTACATCCCGCGCCAGAAGTAGCGTTGTCGAATGCGATGGTAGGTTTTGAATACCCCAGAGTGCGCGCATTGCGGATCAGAATGGAAGGATTCACATATCTCTGACCGCAGACGGAGGGGTATCACGAGTAACCACTGCCGGCCGTCGGCGTCGTAATTGCGTCGGTATAGGAGGCCGTCACGAATGGCGAAATGGCGAGCTTGACGACGCAAGGCACGCGTTGATGGCGTTGCGGATGGATCAGAGAGCATGTCGATGAGCGGACCGATCCAATTATCTTTTCGCTGTTCGGTAGCGATGATGTCAACATCAATGGCAGAAACAGTAGCTGAGGATACTGAGCAGAGCACATCACCTTCAGGCAGAGGGGAGCGCGAGAGGGCGTCGGCGTCAGCATGCTGGCGTCCGTTGCGGTACAGCACGCGGATGTCGTAGTCTTGTAAGCGAAGAGCCCAACGGGCGAGACGGCCTGAGGGATCCTTCAATGATGAAAGCCAGCATAGTGCATGATGGTCGGTGACGACATCGAATGGGCGACCATACAAATAAGGTCGAAACTTTGTAAGAGCCCAGACGATCGCCAGGCACTCTTTCTCCGTGACGGTGTAGTTTTTCTCGGCTCTCGTGAGCGTACGGCTTGCATATGCTACGACATATTCAGGGAATCCGGGTTTTCGCTGCGCCAGGACAGCGCCGAGGCCTACACCGCTGGCATCCATGTGCACCTCCGTTGGGGCTGTAGGGTCGTAGTGGCGTAGAATGGGAGGTGACGTCAACAAATGGCGGAGCTTCGCGAACGCGTCGTCGCACTCGGATGACCACGAATTGAAGGGCCCGCTGCTTCCAAGGAGCTTCGTCAGCGGTGATATGATCGTGGCGAAATTTCGTATGAAGCGTCGGAAGTATGAGCACAGGCCCACGAAACTACGCAGTTCTTTGACAGATGCAGGTTTGGAGAATTCGGCCACGGCCTGAAGCTTGGCAGGATCAGGAAGAATGCCTTCTTTGGACACGACGTACCCCAGTATGGTGAGTTGCCGTGCTGCAAAGCGGCACTTTTTCAGATTTAGTTGCAAGCCGGCATGGCTCACACGTGCGAAAACTTCTTTCAGACGTTGGAGATGCGTGGAGAAATCCGGAGCAAAGACAATGACATCGTCGAGGTAACACAAGCACGTGTACCATTTCAAGTTGCGCAGAACGGTGTCCATCATGCGCTCAAAGGTCGCAGGTGCATTACATAGACCAAACGGCATGACGTTGAACTCGTACAAGCCGTCTGGCGTGACGAAGGCGGTCTTTGGTCAAGCGTCGTTAGCCATGGGCACTTGCCAGTACCCCGAGCGCAGATCGAGAGAAGAAAAAAAATCGGCTCCATGAAGGCTGTCAATCGCGTCATCGATGCGTGGCAGTGGATAAACATCCTTGCGAGTGATCTTATTTAGCCGTCTGTAGTCCACACAGAACCGCACAGACTCGTCTTTCTTCGCAACAAGAACAACAGGAGACGTCCATGGACTGTCCGAGGGCCGAATAACGTCGCGTTGGAGCATATCGTCAATCTGATCATTAATTACTCGACGTTCAACAGGCGAAACGCGATATGGACGTTGCCATAAAGATGGATGGGCACCAGTGTCGATGCAATGCGTAACAACGGACGTCTGACCGAGAGAACTTCGCCCGACATCGAAAGAAGAACGATACTCTTGCAACAGGTCCAGAAGTTGGGAACGCTGTACGGCCGTAAGGTTGTCAGCGATGGAAGGGCCAAATACATCAGCAGATGACGAATCAGAAGTGGAAACAGCATTGATGGTACACGACCTGGGACCGCGCGTATCATCGGGTACGTCCAAGACTTGTGCGTCGTCGACTGGTTCCACTCTGCCGAGACATTCCCCTCGAAGCAAGGTAACAGCGTACGGGGACGGGTTGGTTACAAAAATGGCAGTGTTGCCCTGGTTGACCTGCACGGTCGCGAAAGGTACTAGCAACCCTTTCCTGCTGCAAGCGCGGTCAGATGGCGAAACAAGTCCAATGGTGTCGGAGAGACCAGCGCAGTAGACAGACACAGCCGTCGTCGAGTTTGGAGGCACTGTTGTATCGTCTTTTGTTAGAATCTTGCTCAGTGTAGGGGGACTGTCTTCTGGCGTCAAATGCGAGAAGGGTGAGAGCTCAATTTCGGCGGCGGCACAATGGATGACGGCGTCATGGCGGGAAAGAAAGTCCCATCCCAGGATGACGTGATGAGAGCATGCCTGAATGATGATGAACTGGGCGACATACAGAACGTCCTGGATGACAACGCGAGCTGTGCACCCTGCTGTAGGATGAATGCGGTGCAAACTTGCAGTACGGAGAGATAACCCAGAAAGTGGCGTCGTCACTTTTCGAAGTAAGCGGCAGAGTTTTTCGTCCATAACTGATACGGCAGCTCCGGTGTCAATAAGAGCCGATGCACAAACACCGTCCACAAGCACGTCAATGACATTCTAGGGACTGCTCTGAGGGCTTTCACATTGCGATAGCGTCGCAGTCTTTGCCTCGGGGATGGCGACGACTAGTTTTCCCGCTCATCAGCAGCCGCACTTGGCCGCATGGGGGACAGGGAACGACGTCGTGGAGACGGCGATCTTCGAGATGGACCTGGGTGAGACCGAGGTGACATAGACGGCGGTTTTTCGTGATAAGGACGGCTGAGTTGGCCAGCAACAGGTGAAGAAATCGGAGCCGGCTGTACGCGATGGCAATAACGGGCTACGTAACCGGCGTAACCACAGGCAAAGCTGATGGGCCGGTTGTCGGGTGTGCGCCATCTGTTCACCGGGGTAGGTCTCACCCATGTCGTAAGGGCCGATGGACGGAACGGTGGTTGCATGGTGGACTGAAGCTGAGGCTGAGGGGTTACGTCAACATACGTAGCGGGCGTACCCGCTGCAAAGGACGGAGGTCGTGCAGCAGCTTCAGCGTAGGTCAGAGGGGCGGGTGCTTGAACGGCTTGGGGCGGCCTGGCGAGCACTTGCGCGTAACTCAGGGACGCAGGAGCCGGAGGCTGTTGGGGGTGGTAAGCAGGCATTACCTCCGCTATTTCCTGTTCAATCGCTCGGCGGATGGGAGGTAGAAGGGTAGTAGCCGATTGTTGAACAGCAGGTTGGTGGGCAAAGGGCAGGAGCGAGAACTGACGCGCGATTTCCTCGCGGATAAAGGACTTCAGGTCTGCCATCAACGCCACTTGGTCACAACTGGCCTCCAAGCCAGCAAGCGTTGCAGCTCGTGGTGGGGAGCGTCGGGTCATCGAACGCTGCCGGCGGAGCTCCTCGTAGCTCTCGCACAGTGTGATGACCTCAGCCACCGTGCCGGGGTTTTGGGCGAGCAGCATCGTGAAGGCATCATCGTCAATGCCTTTCATGATGTTTCGGATCTTGTCAGACTCGGACATGGTGTGATTGGATTTGTTACATAGGTCCAGGACATCTTCAATATAGCTGGTGAATGACTCACCAGCCTCCTGAGCACGTTCACGCAAGCGCTGCTCGGCTTGCAGCTTGCGAACAGCAGGGTGGCCGAAGACATTGACGATTGCGGTCTTGAAATCGGACCAGGTGGCAAAATCGGACGCGTGGTTGTTGTACCACAAACTGGCGACACCGGCATGGTAAAACACCAAGTTGGTCAGCTTGCCGTCCTCGTCCCATTTGTTGGGGACGCTCACGCGCTCGTAAATGGCGAGCCAGTCCTCCACGTCAGTGCCATCAGCGCCAGTGAAGATGGGTGGATCGCGGATTCTGGGGACACAGGGACAAGGGGGGGCATTGGAGGAGGCGTTTGCTGAGAAGCGTCGTGGTACATAGTAGATGGCAGGGTACGTGTACGTAGCTCCAAAGGCATAGACAGGGATCGCAGCACGCTCCACCAAATTGTTAAGGCGTTTATTAGCCGGCAACAAGCGAGAATATACGATGGTGACAGTCACAGCAAGCACGGGCTCTCAGCGCGAGCGGCGTCCTACTTGGGTAGCCCCACTAGAAGGTACTCAAGAGTTCGACCCATTTCAGAGTTCGGAGGCTTCGCTACAATATATATATATATATATATATATATATATATATATATATATATATATATATACACGAGAAATCGCACAGCGTCCCCTGGAGTGACGGATTCAGAAGCCAAAACAATCCGGTACGATGTTTGTTGAAGAGACCTGGCGTGGCTGTTTCGTCCAACAGATCTCAATATGATCGAAGCCAAAAATGTTAGCCACCTCATGCGGGGCGTTAAGGAGCAGCTGTTCGCTGGTCTCGTACGAATCCCGCCTTAAAGTGTTGATGAATTTTCCAAGGAGGCGACATCCATTGAACGCGCACTGCATCTACGCTACCGACAGTATGACCGTCCAACCCACACTGCACAAATCAGAGCGGCAGCCACGACCACAGTAACGACACTCAACGAAGGTTTTTTGTGCCAAATGATACGAGAAGTCGTACAAGAAGAGGTCAAGAAGCTCGTCGCCGCACCGAATAATTGCGCAATTGCCTCAGTAACAGAAGTTGTACGCCAGGGGACCAAGCAAGCGCTCTCGCTTCCTGAGCCGAACGCGAGCACTCCCAGAGGAAGCTATGCAGACGTAGTCCGTCGACAGCCAGCGAATGTGCCGGCCCCACATCAGTACCACCAGCAACATCCGCCGACAGCGCCTTGGTACTACAGAGAAACTTCGACGCCGAGGCGGCCACCACTTCGCAAAACTGACATTTGGCGTACCCCTGATCTTAGGCCCCTGTGCTTTCATTGTGGGGAAGCAGGCCACATCGTTCGGTATTGCCCATATCACATCGCAGTGTAGCAAGGGTTCTCTTACACTGTTCCTTGGCGCCATTTCAATGAAACACCTGACGTCGACACGAGTGTCATGACCCCACGGGATGTTCCTGGTGGGTCTCGGTCACTCTCACCCTCTCCTGGGCGTTATTCTCCATCCTCTAGACGGAGCACCACTGACATGCCAAGAGGGAAATCTCCTAGTTCACGCCGGAGAAACTAAAAGCAGCGACCTCAGGGGAAAAAGCTGCGGATCGTCGAAGTACTGAAAATCCCCCAACACTGCCGAGCGAAGAGAGACACATTTTCAATCAATCGACGAAAGATGGGGTTCTTACTGCCGATGTTGCAAATACGATTGACGGAGATGACGTCATGGCGTTGGTCGACACTGGCGCGGATTTCTCAATAATCAGTGAGAGCCTGGCAGGCAAGCTAAGGAAGGCTAGAATGGAATGGACATGACCGCAAATTAGAGGAGCTGGAGGGCAGCTACTCACACCTACCGGAAAGTGCACCGCAAGAATGAAGATAGGGGATGCATCCTTCGTCGCAACTTTCGTTATTCTTTCTGAGTGTTGCAAACAGGCAATCCTAAGGATAGAATTCTTGCGTGAATATGGTGCTATCATCAATATACCAGACAGTGTACTGACCTTTTCAGTGGATCAAAGCGCAGCGCTACACAAAAAAATTGTGCGAGTCACTGACGATGTGACCGTACCTCCGTCATCGTGCCGCCTTGTTTTGGTCAAGTGCAGCGTGCAGCATTTTGGAGAAGGAATCGATGAACAACTATTTACGCTTCTACTCTCTCGCGGTGTTGCGATTGCCAGAAGTATCGTCAGTGTTGTGTGCACTGAAGCGGAGGTTCTGTTGACGAATTTTACCAACGAGCGACGACACATTACACAAGGCACTACAGTTGCCTACTTCGACAAGATCACCAAAACCCACGTGTGCTGTGTAGTACTACAGGACGAGCCGCAAGCCACGTCAGCCCCACCACCTACTGACGTAAGCAAGAATTTACCACCAGCGCAGAGACAGGGTCTAGTAGATCTTCTTCACCAGTTCAAACACTGCTTTTCATCGACCTCGACGGTCAGTCAAACGCCACTGACGAAGTACCGGATAATAACGGAGGACACGGCAAGGCCAATACGACAGAACCCATACCGCGTAGCACCGAAACAGCGTGAAGCAACCCAGAAAAACCCAAAGAAGCAACCCAAAGAAACAAGCGAAAAAAATGCTCGATGATGACGTCGTTCAGCCGTCAAGAATTCCTTGGGCATCGCCGGTAGTGCTGGCTAAAAAAAAGACGCAAGCTTGCGATTTTGTGTCGACTACCGCAAGCTGAACCATGTGACAAAGAAAAACGTGTACCCGTTACCGCGCATTGATGATTCACTCGACAGACAGATATGCACTCTGCTTCTCGTCAATGGACCTCAAAAGTGGGTATTGGCAAATAGAAGTCGATAAGGAAGATAGAGAAATAATGGCTTTGGTAACGCGTGACGGGCTTTATGAATTTAAAGTCTAGCCCTTCGGATTGTGCTTTGCCCCCGCAAGATTTCAGATACTTATGGATATTGTTCTGCCAGGCATTAAGTGACAGACATTTCCGGTCTACCTGAACAACTTCAGTGTTTTTTTTTTGAAAAATATTTCAGGAACACCTCAGCAGGCTGCTATCGGTATTCAGAGCAATAAGGTCTGCCGGCCTGACACTGAAACCTGAGAAGTGTCATTTCGGTTTCAAGGAGCTCAAATTTTTAGGCCAAGTAGTGCGCCAAGAAGGTGTTTGACCTGATCCCGATAAGATTGCGGTCGTCAGAAAATTTCCGGTGCCAACAGATAAGAAAGAATTCAGGCATTTTCTTCGCCTATGCGCATACTAGCGAAGGTTCATTGCCTATTTCTCAAACAAAGCTTCGCCGTTAACACGAATCACAAGAGAAGACGTTTCGTTCACATGCATAGGCGATGATCAACAAGCGGCATTTGACGGTCTCCGACGACGTCTGCAAACACCGTCTGTGCTTGCTCATTCTGATGAGCATGCTTCTACCATGGTCCACACAGATGCCAGCCGCATGGGTTTAAGCGCTGTACTCGTCCAGTGGCAAGACTCAGCCGAGCGTGTGATCGTATTTGCTACTAGGACGCTTTCCCGCGCCGAGCCTAACTCCTCCACAACATAAAAAGTGTCTTGCCTCGTATGGGTGGTTATGAAGTTTCTTCCTTGCCTCTGCGGCCGTTCCTTTCACGTAATCAGCGACCATCATTCTCTCTGCTGGCTGACGAACTTGAAAGACCCGTCTGGTCTGCTCGCACGGTGGAGCTTACGCCTTCAAGAGTTTGATATGACGGTCATGTATAAGTCCGGACGGTAGCACGCCGACGCCGATTGCTTATCGAGGTCACGGATAAAGCGCGACGATGACAGAGAAGATGACAACATGGCGTTTGTAGGAGTCGTCGAAACCTCTACGATTTCGTGCAAGCAGAAGGAAGATTTATTGATATGTGGAGTTTAACGTCCCAAAACAACCATATGATTATGAGAGACACCGTAGTGGAGGGCTCCGGAAATTTCGACCACCGGGGGTTCTTTAACGTGCACCCAAACCTCAGCACACGGGCCTACAACATTCCGCCTACATCGGAAATGCAGCCCCCGCAGCCAGAATTTGATCCCGTGACCTGTGAGTCAGCAGCCGAGTACCTTAGCCACTCGACTACCGCGGCGTGGCAAGCAGAAGGAAGACAGTGAGTTGCTTCCCCTCATAATTTTTTGAATGGCCGGATAACAACCGTACCTAGAAGATTCGCAAGGGGCCTGCCGTCATTCTTCCTACGTAGTGGTGTTCTCTATAACAAGAACTTTCCTCCCAGAAGAAGCACCCACCTACTTCTCGTTCCGACGTCGATCAGTGAGAAGATACATGTACTTGCCACGATGAGCCAACGTCTGGTCATCTCGGATTCGCACGCACATTGGCGAGAATCCAACAGAAATACTACTGGTCAATACTTCCAGCTATTGCGAAACATTACGTTCGCACGGGCCTCGATTGACAACGATGAAAATTGTTACCATTAAAACCAGCTGGAATATTACAACCAATTCAAGTGCCCACGGTACTTTTTGCCCTAATTGGAATGGATCTTCTCGGACCATATGATGATTGATTGATTTGTGGGGTTTAACGTCCCAAAACAACTATTTGATTATGAGAGACGCCGTAGTGGAGGGCTCCGGAAATTTTGACCACCTGGGGTTCTTTAACGTGCACCCAAATCTGAGTACACGGGCCTACAACATTTCCGCCTCCATCGGAAATGCAGCCGCCACAGCCGGGATTTGATCCCGCGACCTGCGGGTCAGCAGCCGAGTACCTTAGCCACTAGACCACCGTGGCGGGGCCGGACCATATCCGACTTCCCATACTGGCAACAAGTGGGTAATAGTCGCCACTGATTATCTTACGTGCTACGCGGAAACAAGTGGCACCGGTGTTGTAACCACACGATTCTTCGTAGAAAATATCGTCCTGAGGCACGGTGCTCCGACAATCATAATATTGGATCATGGTAACGCTTTCGCGGCTGCGCTCCTGAAGACAGTGCTTGAGCTCAGTGGAACAGCCCATCGGAAAACCACTTCCTATCATCTACAAACCAACGGCTTAACAGAACGCCTCAACAAGACTATTGCCGGCATGGTGAGTGTGTACATTGACGTAGATCACAAGAACTGTGACGACATTGCACCGCACATCACGTTCGCCTATAATACAGCGCAGCAAGAAACCACGCGAAGAATGCCGTTCAGTCTCCTTCATGGCCGTGAAGTGACGACGATACTTGACGCAATGTTACTACATTACTGCAATGACACTGATTTGGACGCTGCATCTTTAGCCAACGAGCAGAAGCAGCGAGGCAGCTTGCACGCTTCCGAATCACCCAGCAGCAAAATTATGATGTCCAACGTTAAATCTGCGACACCAACATGTCGTCTATCGGCCCGGCAATAAAGTCTGGGTATGGAGCCCTTTCCGCCGCCGGGGGCTGTCTGAAAAATTGCTGAAGTGACGTTAATTACGTGGTCATTCCTGACAGCCTCGACAACTCGCCAGCAAAAACCAGAAATCGTGCACGTTGTGCCAATGAAGCCCTAATTTTCGTACTGATTTGCACCATACATCCACAGCACCATCTTTTGTAGAAGAGCATCGAGACGCTGCTGCGCGCCGCGAGAGAGAAAGATGAGAATATATATATATATATATATATATATATATATATATATATATATATATATATATGAAAATATGTCTTAGCTTCAATGATTGTGTAAAGCCTTCAATTTAAATGAACCTTTTGCCAAGAAAGTGCACCACTGGAAGTAATGCTGCTTCAAAAGGACCCTTGCAAACAGGGTTTTTAGACGAGTGCAATGTACGGGCAAAGACGTGCTATGAGTGTCTGGCTTATCAGCTTGCAAGAATATGGCGTCTTTTAAAAAGTTCGAAAGTTAAGAGAAAAATGTGGCGCCCTTGCCTGAACCATTGCTGTATCAATGCAAATGTGCTGACGATAAGCTTCAAAAAAGCTGCTTGTTATTTGTGGTTTCACGACTCGACACTGCATTACGACGTGAAGCAAGGTGAGAGCTTAATTTAAGTGGGTGCCTACACCCACTCAAAGCCTTTCTCACAATTCCAGGCATCCAAAATAAGAAACAATTGTCGCATCTAGCCCTGAAACAGGCCACATTACTTTTCCTGCAAGAGAAGCACAACGGACGCCTTCACATTTACACGGATGGCTCGGTGTCTTCAGTAAGCTCTGCAGGGGCAGTGGTTATTCCCGCGAGGAATATCACAATTAAATTCATGACATCGCATTTGACGTCGTCGACAGCTGCAGAACTTGCAGCCATTCGTGCAGCTCTGGAGTTTATAGTGAAAGAACCTTCGGGAATTTGGTCGATCTTCTCGGACTCGAAGGCATCTCTTCAATGTCTTATATCACCCTTTCGCCATGGACCCAATGAACAGTTAGTAGCTGAAATAAGGCTTCTTCATCACCAAGCAACCGAAAAACAGCACAGCATAGTGTATCAGTGGATACCAGGCCATTGTGGTATATATGGCAATGACCGCGCAGATGAGGCCGCTAGATCTGCACACGATGGTACCCAATACACAGCCATCCCTTTCTCAAGAACCGACGCAGCTACAAGACTTCGTTCGCTTGCACGTGACCTCACACTGGCACAGTGGAACTCGACAGACTTCACAAACGCGCGCCTGCATAACTTGGATCCCGATCTGCAGCTTCGTCTTCCCCCAAGGATATCTCGAGCTGAGGAGACTCTTCTATGCCGCCTGTGGCTTGGAGTGGCCTTCACGAACGCATACTCTTATCTCATCGGGATGGCCAGCTCTCCTACATGCACTTACTGCAGTTGCGAAGAAACCATCGCGCACCTTCTGTGTGAGTGCACCCATTTCAACATGCAAAGACAAGAACTCACTGCAGCTCTAGATAGACTAGACAATCGGCCTTTGTCGGAACAAAGGATTCCGGGTCATTGGCCAAGCCCATCCTCAGCCCAGAAGGCTTTGAAAGCTTTGCTGCGCTTTTTGCGGACAACTGGCCTCAGAGACAGACTTTAGTGTCTTATACTCTTTGATGTTGCCTTTCCTCTCTCGCATTTTTTTTGTAATTTCTCCCTCTCTTCGCAACATTTCTTTTTAACATCTATCATTCCCCTCACCCCATTCCCCAGCACAGGGTAGCCAGCCGGTCTAAGAACTGGCTAACATCCCTGTCTTTCCGCTTAAACTTTCTTCCTCCTCCTCTTAATTTTCCGCACCTACAATGCGTGAAATATTGACCCCTTCAGATGCGACAACTGCGTCTTCCACAATGGTGTCCGATCGTGGGTCAGGGAATAGAACAACACTTCATCTTGATTTTGTGCCTGGTGGTCATTTGCCTATCTGCCGCCTAATAACGCATATATAGCCGTATCGAAAGTTCTGGTATGACACCCATGCCCCGTATCCAATAATCTCGTATCAACAAATATGAATCATATGTGTTCTCGTATAATCACGGGGGAGTATTGGAAACGCATTATTCGTGTCATATGAGATTTTCTTATATAGGCGTATAAATTGTGGCAGCGGACAGACGCTTTCAAGGCAATAGATGTACCTCCTGCGGTGATAAGCGCAGAAATACAGAACACGGGCATTGGTTGAGCAGTCGGCGCTCTCGATCTCGACGATCATGCCAATTTTGTCTGTCCCGGCGCGACCTTCAATTCTTATTTGTACTGGCACCATGCACCTTACGAGATTTTGCTTCGACGCCAAGACACCGCGAAGGAATAAAAATGGTGATATAATTACAGAATTCGAGTACAATTTACCTTAAATGTGAACGCAAACGAGTTTCTAACACTGAAAACGCCTGTGTACACAACTGGTTTAGGTACCTTCAAACTTTTTACGTTAATGGCAGCGACCTCCCGTAAACCATTGCTGTAAATTTGCGTCTTTGGGAGTGCGGTGTTTGAGCTTCTGATATAGCTGGGTGAACGTTGACATAAATGGCACTAGCATGACACTTGGAAGCGCTTATAGAATTTTCGACCGTGTTATTTCTCGCACACATTAAGGATATATATCTTGATAACTGGCACAGAAGCCTGCTCTTTAACAGAATGAAAATTTCTTATCGTTATGTCTTGAGCGGCAAGTTGGTAAAGTTGGTAGTTTGCGCTCGACTTCTTTAAATGTTCCTTCTTTGTAGTGTTTCTTTTAGTGCGCAATTTTTTCTTTGAAGAAATCAAAATATGTGCCACAGTCTACGATCTGCAACTGCCGTGACGCACGCTACACTGCTACAGCTACCAGAAGATGTTCATAAAATGGAACACCCATTTGCTATGCCGCACCACTTAGACGCAGTGAAAAGGGGTGTCTCGCAACAGGCTGGTTATGAAACAGGGGAGTTGGAACACAGTGCTTCCGAGCAAGTGAATTCTCAAAAACCCTTCTGCCGGCCGTGACTGAAGCGCAGGAACCTTCTAGCAGACAAACGCCAACTGGATGGCGTCTATTGCTCGTACGAAGGCCGTGGTATAACAAAAACAGAAAGACTACTGTAGAAAGACGATGAGAGGACCACGCGAGCGTCTTTTGGTGGCTTACGTGCGCCTAGTCGTGTGCTGCCGCAGTGGCGAGACTGCAAGCCACTGCAGCTGCAGGCAGCAAGTCGCGTGGCGTGACGTCACACTTGCTAAACTGGTGCTACAGCGGCTGAAGCTCATTGCAATGCCATCAATGACCATTGGATACATATTCTAGTGGACCTTTCACTGATTAAGAAAGCCCTGATTTGCGTCATAATCACATCAAGAAAACGTCATGAGCAGGTGACATATCCCCGCTACAGACAATGGTTCAAGAAGAAACTTAGACCTAATTATTGGGGTGACTACGTGACGTGGCAATTTTTACAGGTCAAGTTGTTTTCGAAGTTGCCTTCATGTTGTTCGTGCTTATAAATATGCCCTTTTCGAAGAAAGACGCGAAGAGAATATTCCTGTAGTTAACACTGCGTTGAAATGTGCAGGTAATAGAAAAGGTAGCGTCCGTAATAAAACGCACGTACGTTCAGGAAGCTTAGGAAAATAGTATCATGCTTGCGGCTGTCGGTGCGCGTAAGACACTGCACTTTCGTGGTGGGCGTGTTCAATTATTTACGGAGGTGGGAGCAAGCCATGAGAGTACGACCTCACAAATTCGCAAGCGTCCGCCTATGCGGAGGCAAAGAAGATTACTTTGAAGAAGGCACCAAGGTGTTTCGTCGTATCACCTTTGGCAAGGCCTGAGCTTCGGCCACACTGCTACGACACCTTCGTCATTTCTTAGCGAAGCGGCAATATCAAAAAAGCTTTCGTTGGCCTGGTTTCGCCGGAACTATTGTGCTGGTTTTGCCGGAACTATTCACGCTGAGCCAATGAAAAGATATTCCGGCTTTATTTGCAAACTGAAATTTTTCGTAGAATTTTCGCAAGCTTAGCTGCTGTATGCACAAAATTGAAACCTCCTGCTGGAGTCTCTTTTAAAGGTCAAAAGATATGAGCACAGGCATGTCGAATAATGTATAGGTTAAAAGATGTGGTTCGTGAGACAAAACTGAAAAGGGAAAAAATAACGAGACTGGACAAAGCATTGAACTCCTGAAGAAACAATGGCATTTCTATACACAGAGGCAACAGGTCATGCTGATTCACGAAAACATCAATTGATTATATATTCTCAGAGTACGAACCACACTACGTAACCAAATGAAGAAATCAGCCTGACGACGTGACAGTTGGAAAAAAAAACTCGAAGCATATCCACGCACTGACTGATGATGAATGGGATAAAGCGTCTGTCTGTCCATTCGTCCATCAGTCCGTCAGTATTTCTGTCTGTTTGTCCGTCCGTCCGTCTATCCGTCTGTCTGTCTGTCTGTCTGTCTGTCTGTCTGTCTGTACATCGCATGCTCATGGTCATAGAAGAGTGTGATTAGTGGCTACATGCGTTTCACAATGCGTAATCATCACAGTGGTTGTTCTCGAACTACAGGGTGTAACAGACGTCACCGCCGAAGCCAAGATGCCACTGGAGAAACCACCGCCGAACGCAGGCCTTCGCCACAGCGAATGCTGTGAACGGCTAGCTGAGCGGAGTTTGAAATTGCTAGCAAACTCACAACGCAGCCAATGGCGCGCGTTCTTGCTCTCTCCCAGCCATATACTACTTACGCTGTAAAATAAGTAAGGATAATTCCGGACCAAAGGAAAGCGGGGTGTCAGCTTTCGTGTTGCGAAACTGAAACCCATTGCCTGCCCCGTGTGCTCCAGAAACGTAAGCGCATTATGAGGCAATAAGATTGAGCACGAACTGATATATTACGACCTCTCCACGTGGCTGAATTATTTTTAAAAAATACCGGTAGTGACTCCTAGAGTTTCACGAAGGCTGTTCGGCTTGGACTGTTTGGAAAAAAACCACACATCTCCGAAAGTGAAAATTATATTTTATGTATTAAGTGTGAGTTAGATTAAGCAGCTCGATTAAATACCACCCTAATTAAGCGATGAAAATAGAACAAACCAGCTGAGTTAGCTATGTGAAATTTTGCTGCACATTCACAGACGTTCGTACCAGTGCTACAATGCAGCCCCTTCCGATGCGTGCATCACAAGCAGAGAACCTTTGACAATGGGCCGAGTTCAGTTGAAAGCAACCAACAACGGAACGGTGACCGCGTTATGACGTATCGAGTTTGATCATCCAACAATGACAGCTACGTCTCACAAACACAATAAATCGAAACACAAAGTTGTATCAACACACAACCGTAACTGGACTTCCATTGTGCGAAGAGAATCGAAAAGAATAGAGTAAAATTTTTATTTCGAGAAGTACAAAGGTTCAGGTGGATACGATCTGCTAAAAGCTGTTGTCGAACAGCTTGACTGGGTCGATGGTCCGTTTCAAGGCATATATTGAAATTGTGCGAAAAAATTGCAACATTACTGGACACTCAAAAAATAAATGAATGGTCACACGAAAGTACAAAACAATACCTAAATATTATAAGAATAAAGAAAACGAAAATTCTATGCACAAGAACACAGGAAATCAAACACAACTGACTCTGGCAAGTGAAACATTGAAAACATTATTGTAGAAAATAGAAATTACGTTCAGTCATCACATGCTTACAAAGGGCGTCTAGAGCTCCTTCGTTGAAAAGCACTTGACGTTTTTATATTGTTTTAAAATATGTGACAAGTTGTGCTGTCATGATTGTAGGTTATATTTATTACGAAATGTACGGGCATACAATATACATGTCATTATTACGAGCATTGGCGGAGGTGACTTTAGGTGTGAATGATGCAGTAGACGCAAGAAATTTTTTAAAGGCTGCTTAGGAAAAACAAAATGAATAACTCAGGCGAAAAGTGCAGAGAAGTTCTATTCTAATAATTTTATGATTTAGGAAATTTGGCCGTGTTGTCTCCATGAAACCCATGTTATCTATGTGCCGAATCATCTTCTTTTGCCATGAAAATATTTCCGTAGTGTTTTTTCAGTAGTCCACCAGACAGAGCTACAATAACCTAAATGTAAAGAAAAAAAATAAAGCGTGATAAATGTCCGGTTTTGCTTTCGGTTCAAGAAGATACCTACAGCTAGAGAAAACACCTGTGATAGCTAACAATATTTTGAAGATATTTTCTACGTGTTTATCCCAAGTGAGATGCCAAGAAAAAGTAACGCCTAGTAATTTATGTTCGTGAAAAATTTTCAGTTCTTTACCAGGAAACATTACCGTTTGTTGGCAAGTGAATTTTTTAGCACAAAATAACATAATTTAGTTTTCGTAGGATTTATTTTTAGGCATTAAACAATCGATAATTCAGACAACTTAACCAGTAAATCGCTACATTGTTCCATTATTTCTGTGAATCCGGACCAAAACAATCGGTATGGTGTCATTGGCGTATATGATATATTGAACAAAGGTAATAATAATAGTAATGTCATTATAGTAGAAAAAGAAAAGCAGTGGACCTAATTCTCTACCTTGTGACTCACCCTTTAGTATGGGAAGAAAACATTATATTCAATTCTTTCTCCCCCTTCCTCATTCTTGTTAATTTGTTTTATATAATCAGGTTTATCGCATTCTTCTGCAATTTTTCACGTTTTTCAAAGGAACATTATTATTGTTCCTATCTAATTTCTCTTTATTTTTTTAGCAAGCGTTGTAAAAAAATGATCTATTATGAGGTACAGTGTGGCCAATCCCCCATTTGGGTATGAGCCAAGATCTCCTAGGAAACAAGACAAGACAAGAAAACATGATGTTTCGTCTTTTATACAAACAGATTGTTTGCGATCATCTTAGACAAGACTTGAACATTCATAATGGAATGCCTCTAAGGCCATTCTGCGATAATTTCTACAGTAGAATTTCCGTATTAGACACAGCGAAGAAACACTAGTGTAGTTGTTGCATAGATGTGTCGCGTTACGTACTGGTTCAGGTAGTCAAAACAAACGATTGCAAGCAAATATATGCGACAATAGACACTTTAAGCTGGGCTTAATTTGCATACGCTGTGAAAATTACGTTGCGTACGCGGCAAGTGAAGCGTGTGACAACACCTTTAGCCTAACGTACCTTGATGCGTTTCAGTCAAATTGAAAGATGGTATGCGAGATGCAAGGGTTTGCAATGCTTATCAGCGCCACCGACGTTAGAAGTATGCTAGGTACCATGTAGTCCCAGTAATGACGTGGCCTCTGTGATCTGCCCAGAACACGACTGCCGGGGTAAAGGCCACCAGTGCACAAGTCAGGCCCTGACGTTCACTGGGTAGATTTGTAGCAACGTTCTTTGGTACACTGCATTCGCACGTTCACCTTTGCTGTTTTCGACTTGGGTGCGCGAAATGTAAGAACGGTGTCTGATCGCTGTGGCCGCACTGGATTGAGCCCAGCGTACTATTCAGTGCTGCTGCGGATGAGGCTTAGCGTACCCCGCCGTCATAGAGTTTCTTAATATACACTATAGAGGGAACTCTGGCGCTAGTGTCTATGGGAGCTGCAACAGGAATGATTGGTAGTACACACATTTGTCTAATTCTCATACTTCTGGCCTGCTTCTGGCTCCATGTGTGTTCGTGTGGCTTGAAGCTGTTTTTCTTTACGAAAACATAAATAAGCGAATGTTCACCGTTTGCACTTCACAACCTTATTCTTTTAGGCTTACAATTTTGAATCATGTCACTTAGTTCAAAAGTGTTCGTTCTTTCTTTCAAAACAAAACCGTAACCTGCAATAAACGAAGCCACAAGTACGATTCGCCGTCCGCAAGTACGAAGGCTATAGGCAAATGTGTGTACTACCTATCATTCCCATGGTCGCTGAACGATCGCAGCGCCAGAGTACCCGCTAGTTAATTTTGCGAAACTCTATGCCCGCAGCAAGTAGTGGCCTTCCAGTTATTCAAGGTCTTACGGTGTACTACCAGCATAATTAGGAAGTTAAAGCTCGCACAACGTCTAAGTTGTGTCCAAGGCCTGTTATGTTGCACCATGAAGAAAAGTACGTACCAAGGTGCCGCTTTATTTAGGGTTCATTCGCCGAAAGGCCTGAGAGAAAGAGACGCCTTCCCGCACACATTCTATTGAAGGCGATGCTTGAGGATTTGCGTGAGTCGCCGGGGAATTTCTTCTGAATCATTAGGATGCCGGAACGCGCCGCTTGAATTTACCTTGTATGGCATGAAAACGTCGCCTTTCATTTTGAAATACACAAGGCTTGCATCAGGTCAGCTGTTGCTGTCTGCGTCGAACGTCACTGCTGCCACCATATACTGTCGTTCTGGCTTCTTCGAGGTCTCGCGAGGACGTAACGTAGTAAGCGTTGCGTTACGTACGCAACATCTTGTTTCGGGCGTAGGCGGGTATCTCTGGAATCGATACGTTACGTACTGCACATGCGCAGTTCTCTCCTGTGGCAGTGCTGCATACGGGGGCTCGTTACGTACGCCCAACAAAAAGTGTCTAATCAAAATGGAAAGCGAGAGAGAGCCAGAACTTTATTCTTTTAACTGCACTTATCCACGCTTGTGTTCTTTGTCTCTCGTAGGACTTGTGCGGCAGGTGGTAGATTTACAGGCGCATCGCGTGCCTTGGTACCGTCTTCGCTGTTCACACAAGAATACAATTGGGACCTTGCTCACGCTTGCGTGGTGTCAATTCTTCCATTGCAGAAAAACAATTTGGAACCGCAATGAAGCGTCTCGTTTCAGCCAAGCTGACGACACGGCGTCAAAATTCCCCACACCACCCGCAGAACGCAAGCTGCGCGTGCCGCCAGCGCTCCCACTGCCGGGAAATACGCTTATATACGCTGAATAGGCTGTGCCTTCTGCCGCGCTTATTCCCAGGTTTTCCAGAGATTGCCACCAGTGCTGCAGCATGGCGCTGTCGTCACTCCGCGAACACCAGTTTGGGGTGCCTATGGCTTGCAGTGCTTTGCACGCCACTATTATTAGTGAGTTTGAGCGGCTCTTGATCATATAAAATATTGTTTCACTATAGCATAAGAAAGTTGCCAAATTCGGGGGCAGTCCACAGAACCAAATTGCGGTATACGTTGGCTTTTGGTGTGCTGCAAGAACTGGTGCACCATCCACATCATTTTTCTACGTTTATAATAAACCCATTCTGTGCGAATACATTTAGGAGGGGTGTTCCTTAGACCTGCAATTCACCGTCACCAGCGCCGCCGCCGCCGTCGAAGTTCTCAGCGCCGGGAAAGTGCACCGAGAAAAACAAGATGTGGACGCTCTGGGCGATCGCAGGTGCGGTGACAGATCGGTCACGCTGCGAAGCACGCGTGCCGCACATGTTATCATTCAGTATTTACCACCACCGAGAGCAGCAGAAACCCTGTCCGCCCGCTTCGCACCCTACCATCATAAGAAAGCCAGCCGTGAAATCAGGCTCATAATCGTTTACGCCACAGTTCAAAGGCTTGTATTCGTACACGCAACAAGTGCTAGTTTGTTTCAGCCTGAAAAAAAAATGCGGAATATCTTCCTGCAGAATCCCTATATATATATATATATATATATATATATATATATATATATATATATATATATATATATGGTGTCTTACGTAACTTTAGTCAGAGTTTTAAAATATGCTGGCACACGCAATTATGACGCGACAAAATGCATGTTACTAACCGTTGCCTGGAATTAGTGAGACTTTCTTTCGCGTCCAAAAGTATTGTTTAATTCATTTAAATCTGTTTAATCAACTAACTTTTGAAGGAACAAAGATAGAAGAACATTATCTATATATATATATATATATATATATATGTGTGTGAGCAAGAAATATTTGTTTACAAGATAACTATACGAAAGAATCCATTCAGGTTAGATAAAAAGTGGTACTTCTCGCTCAAATTCCTGTGAGATCAACTTAGCATTGAGAGCAAAAGAGCATAATCTGAAGTTTTCAACCCCTTATCTTAACATTTCTTTTTCTTCAATATTGGTGTTTTAATGAGTGTTATATGTCTTATGACCGCAATTCTAATTATTTCTAGGCAGTGCCTACAGGTGGAACTGCATAATGCAGTTTGCAGTCACATTATCAACAAAAAAGGGTGTTTATACAGGGCTTAATGCCTTCCTGGTAGATTTAACCATTTGCAGGCAGTGGTTACATCTCATTCTTATATAAGGCAATAGTACCTGAATGCCTTGAGAAATTCACTTCAGGTCAAAACCTCTAGTCGGAGCTTGTGCGCTGAGCGCAAACTGAAGAGCCTTATTAGGCCAGGATATTGAAAAATATCATAAAATTTAACATATACATAACATGAGAGAAATATCACACCACCTCAAAAGCATCATTAGCTTAACGCTCACACGCAGAAACAGCTGCCACTACAAAGCGCGAAACTAAAAAAATGGAAAAGAAGGAACTAACGTAAATCTTCTAAGCTGCGAAGCTCCTTCAACTGCCGTAATATGTAGGCTGTATCATGACTCGTTGTCCTAGCATTCATAAAAGGGTATACGCCTCAGAATTTGTGTAAACCCAGCTTTTCAGCACTGCTCTCCTAATTTAAGTAACTCCTCCCAATCGTAGTGACGAGAACGGTGACCAATACCACGGGATGAATAACTATTATTGTGGCACTGAAGCTTCAGAGCCAATAATTGAGTTGTAAATAGTGGTTATTGCTGAAATTTTATCTTTCAACACCACCACATGATTAGTTACGCCGTAATGAAGGCTCGTGAAATTTTGATCACCCGGGTTTCTTTCACGTGCACCAAAATTTAAGCGCACCAGCCCCAAGCGTTTTTGCTTTCACCGAAAATGCTGCCGCCACGGCTGGGACTTAATCCCACGACCTGAGGATAAGCTGTCGGGCACCCTTATCACGGACTACCACGGTGAGGGTAGGTCTGATGGGTTTGTAAAAGCTACAGTCGCTTGGATACGACACAAGCCACGACTTCGAAAGGAGAGCAGAGACGAGAAATGCTGGTGACTCAAGGCGAAACCGTTTTCGAAGTACATCATGGCAGAGGCGAGCCCGAGGTGTCCGTAACAGCCGAGATAGCAGATTTTCCAACAGGCATACTACGATCAATGCAATGATTATATACGGTGACTAAGCTAGCTAAATAAATACGACTTCGCGTTATTATTTGCTGTTTGTTTAATTTAGTCCTGGAGTAACCCTTGGCCAAACCATACGGCTGGCTATACACTCAAATACAACGTCGTAGTAATGACAATAACATTGTACTGTTCATTAGTATCAAAGTAATTTAATTAATTACGCCATAATAATGTCGGTAATGTCGCATCGCTTCCCTGAGCTTCAGTGTAATGCCATTGGACCTGGCTACAACCTAGAAATAAACCAGAAACAACGTAAACAACCCGCATCACCCAGCAAATGCCCACTAACAACCCAGAAGCAAATAAATCAGTTCAGAATCGTCGAGGTCTGCTGCTGCAAGGCCTTCACGACAGAGTGTTTAGTGACCAAGCTTCGCCTTTTTTTTGCACTTCTTATGCAGCAAGACTCTTTTACGGTTTTTGAATGTCTTCAAGAAAATATTTTTGCTCATCCACAGAGCTCTGTAACTTCAGCACGTTTTTGTCACCAACAGCAAGATGGCGTGACATACCCGCGTTGGCCGCAAAGCTGCCGCCTCTCGCGTTTCGTAGAGCACCGCCTCCAGGGAGTGTGGTCTCTCCTGCGCGCGCGCATATCAGTCACGTGATTCGGAAGGGCACGAAGGTCACTTCGCTTGCTGCCGCAGCTGTGCTTACGAAAGGAGCACGCTGCTAACTCACGCAGAAGAAAGAAATGTGGCAGTTTTTTGTTTTTGTGTTTTGTATAGCTTTACATTCGTTCGGTGCATCTTGGTTTCTGTTTCAACGGAGCACTCAAAGTGTTGAGCTGTACACAGTTTTTAGTCCGTGTTCGTTCTGTGTACCAGTGATGTTCAGTACTGCGCCGAAGAATTCCCATTCAGATGAATGAAACATTCCCTATTTTGGGAATTTTGTCCCTAAAACATTGACGAAATTCCCAGCGAAATTGCCTGCATTACAGTACTCAATCCCCACCCCCATCCATGTTCACATATACTATAATTACACGTGTGTCACGTTCTGCCGACTTCTGAAATCATGACCAGCACTGAGAGTCATGACATCAATCATGACATCAAAGCATGACTTCATTACTTCGAACACTGTTAGTACACTAATTATTGTGGGCTTTAAGTCTAACATCACCTTTCATGACTTGAAATCGCTCCACGTAAATGTCAGAAACAAATCTCAAAGGCCATGCTAGCGTGGCGCATGAGGATTACAGCATACGAAAGCGCACTGTGACCACAAAATATTAGTCGTCATAGGAGAATTTAACCATTCCTGAAATTCCGTGCAATATCACGAATATTTCCTTTTTACACTTGGCTCAAAATGACAGACGAATATTCTCCGAAGAAGAGAAAATTATTGCACGGCACATCATTTCTGTGTACGCTGATTTCGTGGGTGCTTTATGCATGAGGTGCGCTCAGAAAGTTTCCAGCCGCTTGCCCTTTTTCGCGTGATTTCACAATTAGGTAATGAAGCATTCATGCGTTCACCCTTGTGGCAGAACAATGCACAATAACCGCTAAACTACCTCTCTGGAGTGAAGTTTCATTTTCGTGTTACACCGAGTTCTAGAAAGGGGAATCAGCCACGTTTTTTTTATTATTCTTTTTAACCTATATACTGGTGTTCCTCCCATTCTTTTCTCCCTAAAGCAAATGCGGCACCGTGCACTGCTGGTAGACGATCATCAGCCTGTGTTTTTTTTCACGTTCTTTATTTATCCTAAGCATATGCATGCATATGTATGAAATTCGAACGTAGATAGGACGAAGGCGGTCATCGTAGACGATGCCGCCATTCCCTTCTGAAGAGCTACGTCCAACGTGCAAGCCTTCACAGCGAGTGTGCCGAACACTTTTCCGCATTCACGTCTGTTTCTACTAACGACCAATTCACATAAAATGAACAGGACGCCTTTTTTTTGCCTTCATTGATTCTGTTTCCCACGAAGTCTTGCTCCGGAAACAGGCATTGGAGAACAGACTTTTCAGTCTTGCTACCTTATGAATAATTCAAGTATCCTGGTGTATGTACACCAAAAATACGTTTTCAAAAAGAGGTTAGGCTTTTAGTACGTATTCTTAAGGTAGGAACCAGGTTGTGGTGGCCGCAACCCAAAGTTGCCATCTTGCCTTTTCCTTGTTCATCGAAAATGGGCTTGTATGGGCCTCTAGAAGCGTCGAAAAGCCAATTCAGGTTTCCTCTGCTCCTCCTCGTGGGGTTTCGGAGTGTGAAAGCGCGCAAAACTTTCCTCCATTATCGGATTTCGAAGTCTTTTTTCTCAAGAAAAGCACATAGAAGAATGGCGTACTCTGCCGCCCCCCAACCGTACTATTTGCAGTGCTTACCGAGAAACGCACAAAGCCACAAGAACATTTCCATCGGGTATGACGCAATTCTGGTGTTTTCAGCCTCGTGTATTCACGTACAGATGTCCAGCATATGTCTCCAAACTAAGAAAGAGTTTTCGTTTAGGAATTTTTCATCTCAAGCCTCCGTCTTTCTTTCGTGCCTTTCTTTTGAATGCGAAGCATATTTTAGCGATCTTCGGCGACATTGAGCGTATCTATCTATCTATCTATCTATCTATCTATCTATCTATCTATCTATCTATCTATCTATCTATCTATCCATCTATCTATCTATCTATCTATCTATCTATCTATCTATCTATCTATCAATCTATCTATCTATCTAGCTGCCTACGACTTTTATTTCTCCTCGCCGTTTCGATTATGGTATCGGTACCAAACTTGGTATGACATAAGATGACTATAACGAAAACAGATTTGACTAGTCACAACATGAAAATCATGAAATGTTTGTCATGAATGTAATGATTTACTTTTAATGGTACTGCTGCTCTTGCGGTGGTTTCGTTCCCATGGAATGTTGCAAATCTTGTATGGTATGACATGATTGCATGGCGAATACAAGCGACACAACCTAACATGAAATTCATGACATGCGTGTTATGTAACAACATGCCTACATGACGCACTCATGATGGGCTCGCGGCCGTTTTGCTAGCGTCACATACACCAAATTTGTTATTACAGTACGTGAACGGGTGACGAAGGTATGTGACTGGTGCAAACATGATAATAATGAGATGCGTGTCATGCAACGACATGACTACATGCCAGGCTCATGATGCACTGGTGGCCGTTTCGCTTGCTTCACGTATACAAAATTTGGTATTACGGGACGTGAATAGATGACGAAGGTATGATACTGATGCAAGCACGATAAACATCAGATGCATGTCATGTAACAACATGACTACATGCTACATTCATGATGCGCTCGCGGCCGTTTCGCTAGCTTCACATGTACCAAACTTGGTATTGCGCGACGCCAATGGATGACGGATGTATGTGACTGGTGCAAACATGATAATCATGAGGTGCGTGTCATGTGAGAACATGACTACATGCCACAGTCAAGGCACCAATACATTTCGACATGAGGCGGTGCGCGTGCTCGCCGGCGTTCACTTCGTCGCGTCACGCCGGCGTTGCCATGCGAGGCGCCGGTCCTGCCATATATACTCGCAGGTGCACGCCGCGCTGCGTTGCTCTGACGCATGTGCGTTTCAGCGCGTCCGGCGTTTCTCCTTCACTAAAAGAGGGAGATGAAGTGTTCTCTGGGTAATGCATCGGCACGAAATGCAGTATGTCGCATTGCGCGCCGGGTGCCATCGGGCTGCGCCGACGGACGCTGGTCGCGCCTCCTCGCGTCAGATAATAAAGTGCTTGCGTTTTTCTAAAGAGCGTCGCTGTGCCTTGCGCGCACGCACGTCAACGCTAAATTGGAGTGTATTGAGCCCATCATGATGCGCCCACGGCCATTGTCCTAGCTGCACAAATACCAAATATGGTGTTACGTGGCGTCAATGGATGGGGAATGCATAAGACTGGTGAAAGCATGATAATCTTGAAACGCGTGTCATGTAAGAACATCACAACATAACACGCTCATAGCTCGCTCGCGGCCGTTTTGCTAGCTCCACATATGCTAAATTTAGTCTCAGGTAACGTGAATTGATAGCGAAGGTAAACGACACTGCCAAACATGAAAATCATGACATGGAAGTCATGTACAGCATCATTTACCTCCACCTCGTAACGTTGTGCTGATTTTACGTATCAAGCTTTCTCATGCGTGCTTCGCATACCATCGATTCCCACTGTACGTGGGATCTGCTAATGTTTTTTTGATTATCTAAACCTTTCCATCAGAACGGACAATTGAGCAAGTGAGTGTGCTTCCATCTTCAGCAAGTATCGTTTAAGTTCTAAACCTTCCACATGAAAGGGAAATTTTGCACGCTGCACATGTGTCACGTATTAGGTACAGCTTTTGATGCTTCATTTTTTAGCAGAAAAGTGCATGGCCTCTGTGGAATGAAGTAGGTACTTGCAAACTTACACGCAGTTCAAAAACACGTGTTCATTCACACTTGAATTCCAAATGTGGGCAAAATAGTCGGCCCACAGTATCTACAAGCAAGTTGCTTCCTGAATTGTTAGGGCTACCTCAACAAAATAGAGGAACAGGTTTAAGGTTATAATTATTCAATATCTGACTTCCCTCGGTGCTCAATTACCGTGAATGTGGTATGTGCCTAGTTTAACTATATATTGCATTATGAATGCTGCTTGTTGGTGTAAACTGAACGGGTGCTATCGGAAGAGACAAGGAATGAACAGGTGAGACCAAGTACTGACTAATAACAAGGATATTATTTCACCGTAGCGGAAAGTATAACCACGGAAAAACGCCAGGCCTGCGCAGAACGCCAAGCAGAGTCACAGCGAAAGCTATTAGAGCAGCCTTTCGGAATTTTTTCTGAATACCCTTTGGGTAACTGCTACAACACTGCTGGGTACTCACTGTATATACACCATAAATAATAATAACTTTTATGAAGTAGGCCAGCCTCCACTATGTTATTCTTTGTCATGTTTTGGCGAAGCGTAGTATCCAATGAACAATTGTTAAGAATTTTGAGCCTTTTTCGTGCAGTGTCTCACGGCTATAAATATTATGCCTGAAGCGAGTATGTGCCGCAGCAATTAGGCAATCAAGAACACGTTTTATAAAGTGTTGGAGCATCTAACAACCCATTAGCTACGCAATTTTCCCCTGCCTGCTCCTTTGATGTTCTAAAACGTTTTATTGCAAATATTTTAACTGATTCTTTACTAAACATCAAGCCCGCCCAAGGTAAGTTTAGAAACTCGTGCCAAGTACTGGTGCAGCTATGTGTTAGAATACTGGACTGACACACAGTGGATTCGGGTTCAAATCCTATTGTGTTTACGGTGTTTTTTTATGTACTGAATTCTTTTCGTTTGAAACTGGTTACGAACACCAACGGTGGCGGCGGACAAGTACGGCGCCGCGTGTGACCCGTAATCTGATCTCATAACAGCTTGCGCTGTAAAAAAAAAGCGTCAGTAAAATCATATGAAGGCCAGCCCCTCTTCCCAGCGCCAGAGCGACACTTTTACGGTCTAGTTGAGACATTCACGTTAATTTTTCAACAAGTTGATGGAAGTCGATCAGGACATCTTCATGGTTGGTTTATTCTATGCAGGAACAAAACTTTTACGCGCAGCCTGTGTGAGTGCAGCACGATTTCAAAACATTGATATACTGGGGCGTGGAAAAAACACGTGCGCTCGTCGGGTTTTGAAAGCGTTCTTCAATAGCGTAAAAAGTGGTAGCTGTGTAAGTGAGGCTACGATATTGTTCTACGGTGAAGAAGTGTCCTTTCGGATTAATAAGGTGCGGTAGCACGTGATGTTTCTGGGGCGTGTCTGCACAGCTGTGTTCAGCGCGCCTATTTACCGACGCTTTACAGTCAATAAAAACGGTTGGTACTTTGCGCTCAATCTATTTGTGGTGTCCTTTTCTACATAGCGCATTTTTTTTCAGTGTTAATGGAAGTCGTTTTTACCTATTAGCCACTCTAAGTTCTCCAACGTATCGTTTTTTGCATCTTTTTTTAAATGCTTTGAATGATGAAGGTGTGGCGTGCAACCGCACTTGGCACAAGGCATATGAAGATTTCAGGCGGTTCAAATCTCGAGTGTTCCTGCATATTATCCCAGGTGATCAATTAAGCGACAAACATCCTGCTTGTCCGGTGTGGCATTTTGCACAAAATAGCGGTATGCCACGTTCTAAAATGAAAATAACGCACGAAGCTCAGTAGAATGCCAATCGGAAGTGATGTATGACATAACACTACCTCGCAGAAAGTCACACACACACTGGGCAAACAAATCGTTGCCCAAATGATCAACTGCGAGAAAACAGTGCAAATTGGGGATGCATTCAATGATCTAGAAAGATTTTCAAGGTCCTCGTGATTCACACGAGCACTGACTCAACCTCAGCCACGGCATTTATCAACTTGCTAAGAAAAGAACCTGACCATCTCGAATTCTCTCTCGAATCTACGCGCATGGGCCGAAAACGAACACTCATCTTCATACAAACATATGTGTTTTTGTCTTCGGAGCGTATTGATTCCGTACAGCGAAATAAAATGGATGTTGTTAGTCAGCGCTAGGTCTTCTCTTCTGCGTTACATCCATGTTCCAACTTTGAGCTGTTTTTAGAAGGCTGATTGATTGATTTGTGGGGTTTAACGTCCCAAAACCACCATATGATTATGAGAGACGCCGTAGTGAAGGGCTCCGGAAATTTTGACCACCTGGGGTTCTTTAACGTGCACCCAAATCTGAGTACACGGGCCTACAACATTTCCGCCTCCATCGGAAACGCAGCCGCCACAGCCGGGATTCGAACCCGCGACCTGCGGGTCAGCAGCCGAGTACCTTAGCCACTAGACCACCGTGGCGGGGCGTTTTTAGAACGCTGTTTATATATATATATATATATATATATATATATATATATATATATAAATGAGATCTAACAGACAGTAATGCCAAGGAATGTACAGGAAAAGTTATTAGAACCAATGGAATGTAAATAAGAAGACAGAAAACTGGATGAAAAAATAACCAGCCGTGAGCAGGAACCTACGAATAATGCGTTCGATGCTGTTCGTTTCCTGCTCACGGCTGGTTATATTGTCATACACTTTTATTTTTTCATCCACTTTTCTTTCTGCTCATTTACATTCCATTGGTTCTAATAACTTCCCCTGTACATTCCTTGGCATTACTGTCTGTTAGATCTCATATATATAAATATATATATATATATATATATATATATATATATATATATATATATATATATATATATATATATATATATATATATAAGGAGCAACAGTTGTATTATTTTATTGGACTCACCTGCACCTGAAAGGAACGACGTTGGCGGAAAACTTTACTGATGTTTCCGCGGCGACGCTCGCTTTCATTACCTATCACGCGTTCATGATAGAGCGGAAATAGACAACCTATGCACGTCGCAAGCCAAGTGATAAGGATGGCGAGGAATCGCAGAAACCTGTCTATACATAAATATGGAGAGACGACGTCCGCTATACGACCGTGTAAAGGTTACTTTTCACCCGCCACGATGATATATGTGGCTAAGGCATTCGGCTGCTGACCACCGTGGTCACCGTGTTAACTTGGCGTGAACCAAAATTAGCATGGCAGGGTAAGATGGTTTGACAAATATGACGCCCTGGTCAAGACATGAACAATGTCACGTCGTCAAGAGAGAGAGAGAGAGACAGAATTTATTTACAGATAGGTAGAGAGGTCGGTCTGACCTATAGTTTGCTCTGGCCTGCTACTCTACACTGGGGAAGGGTGACTGGGGAATAACACTTCCCGCCAGACAGTGGCACATACCCATGGGCGCGTATGCGCCGCTGGTATTCGTGTATCTGCCACAGGTGATTGACCCTTATTATCTACCCAGGAATGACGAGAACACACATGAACAGTTTTTACGCGCGAGCGTCAAAAAATACCAGACATTGATCCGACGAACGCAAAGAATAAAATTATGGTCTCAGCTTGAATCAAACCCAAGCATTCTGCGTGGCAGTTACGCATTTTACCCCAGCGCTATCCCAGGCATCGGAAGTGCTTTTTTGAATATACTCTAATCTTCATAAAACGTCAATAGTGGTTGCCATGCTGCCTAGCCAATTTTATAAACATTACATAAGGACTGCTTTGATAGAGCCGTCACGTCGGGTTAACATCAATGGTGGTTAGTTTCCATGCGCTCAAGTTGAATTATGTAGCAGTGCCCAGGGCCAACATCCTCGCAAACATCAGTGCTTTATATCAGCTTCTAGTGTTTCTAATACGCATAATCCCGTTGACATTGTTGCGCAAGTGCAAACAACTGGTTATATAAACATCTGCAACTCTTCAACATAAGTCTGTGTGTGCAACATTTGTACATATAATTAGCGTCATTTTGTGACGCGTCGCTCAATAAAGAAAATGCAACACGGTCACCTTCCCTCCACATGCTTCCCATAACATCTATGCCCAGGCACGTGGGATTTGCCAATTTTTTAGCTAAATTAATTAGTTGCTAGAACGCACGCTCATAAGCAATAATACCAGCAGATCGATTAAGTTACCGCTGAAACCACTCACACGTGCTGATTTTGAAGCCGTGAAATAGCAACGACTTTTGTAGTAGCTTGTCAGCCCTGTTCTCAAATGCTTGCGCTAACCTTCGAATGAAAACCAAACATCATCTCATGACCGGCGAGAAACTGTTGGAAGCAAGCTGCGCATATTGACATAAAAGAAACTAGGTAGTCGAGGAGCGTTGTTAATTTTTGACATCTTGTTCTGAATGGTACAGCTGGAATGCTTTTACCCAAAACCAAAGCCCAAAGATGCGTGAAATGAAGGATACAAGGGCTGCTTGCTCCAAAACTTTTGGATGTCACTTAGTGTCTTCGTCATATCTCCGTTTCCATCGTGCTGTAATGGCGCAGGTTACAAACGCGTAACAAGTGTCCCTCAACGTCCCTATTTTCTCGAGCGTAGTCCAGGCACTTGCTCTGTATATGGGTTGTAAGGAGACGTTCGGAGCTCTCGAAGTCCCAGTTGCCGTGAAAAACTGTGTAAATCTTTGCATAGCTACATCTCTCTCGTTTTCCAGGAAGCGGGACAAAAGCTCCATCCCTTGGACAAGAGCTTGCACTCATCGTTAAAAAGAGTCGCATCGCATAGTTTAACTAGGACAGGCTTCGCGAGAGCCGAAGTTCGCGGACGGCGACCACACACCATTTACTGATGAAGAAACGATGAGGAAGCATGGCATAAATGCGATGACATGCGGTAGTTTCTACTTGCTGCGTTCGGCATCCCGCTAGTCTCACCACTTGGTGTTCCAAGTGACAGGCAAAGTCTTTTTCTTTGCGGAAAAGCCGAGAGTTTGTGAAGAAAAGTGGGCTTGTTGGGGCGATTTTTGCTGTGTAGGTGTTTGACATGTCAAGTGTTTTGATTCCTATATGCTCAGCTTCAAAATAATTCCAGCCTTGTTTGGATTCCCGCTTATACTCACCTCTACTTGACGTATTGCAAAACATGCGGTGTTGTTCATATACATTTGAATATTTATTTATCAGAGGCATGAATCACGTAGGGTGATGCATTGCCCTCTCGCACTACCAATTTTTCCAGGGACAGTTCTTGAAAAGTATATCTTATGCTGCCAACGCTTTAAAAAAATGTGATTACCGGTTTGCAACCACTCAGAACTCACATTCATTCGACAGTACTAAATTAAAATACGCCAAGAAGAGCACCGATTACGTGAGATATTGGTGTTCAGGGGCATTGACACCAGGGCCGGAAAAGCTGATTCTACGCTAATGGACTCCGTCGACACACGCGGACTCACTCTGACTCAGATCAAGCCATGAGTGTGAGTGTGAGTTAATTCGAGTGAGTACTATAGTGATGAGATTGTGTCCGAGTGAGTCTGACTCGGTAAATTTCGGTGAGTATGAGTATGAGTCCGCGTGATTCCAAAGCTTAAAATACATTTCATGAATGAGGCCGAATGAGCTCCACAGTTTTTTGGCTGCCTGTAGTTCCTGATCATTTCGTTTCATATAGATTAAAAGTTTCTCGTGTGAAGTCGGATTGTTTGCATGAATGAAAACAGTTTTATACAAATGACGATTCCAATTATTCTAGTTCAATATCATCCGTCTGAGCTCCATTTTATAACTTATTTATTTTTAATAAATAATGGCCGAACATTGCATTGGGTAAAAGAGAGTCCTAACTCTTTGTAGAATAGTTGCGGCGTAAAGAAGTAAAAAATAACGACATAGGTGAACATTGTTGCAGTTAAGACATAGCTTTTCTCTTTTAGCCCAAACATCCGAAAAAAAGAACATAAATGCCCGACTTTCATAATCTTGCGCGGCTTCGCAGCTTATACCGCGAGCTTTGCTCTTTATTTAACCCTCGAGGTTGCTGTCCCCTATCGACCGGGTAACACTTAGCTTCGGGGCACACCGGTTGCACAGCAGCAGCGTGTCGGGACAGAAGCTTGTTTGCCGCACAAACAACCTTGCAAGCTCTACACTCAGCGCCGAAAACGCTTGTTCACGCCGGGGTATTGCGAAGGCTTACCGCTGTCGAAGTGCAACACATTACTTTGCAAACTCGGCAAAGGGGGTCGTTCGTCTTACGCCACGACGCGTCCACAGATAGAATCCAGACAGGTTGCAGCGTTCAAGTGTGCGTGTAAAGTACCACTTTCCCGCTTTAATTAAACTGCGACACGTTAGTTACCATAAGACGTTGCTTGTCAACAAGCCGAGTATTGCGGATTATGCCGCGCCCCAGGCAAAGAGCACACATTTCGAAGGCACTGGCGATGTTTGAATTATTCATTGTGCACCTTGTCCTTTAATTAAGGCAGCCCACAGTGTGAGATAAAAACTAATGCGCAAATGGCAACACAATTCAGAAAGTACTTTTATACTGCAAGTTTTATTTGAACCATGTGTTTATCAAACATATATTTGTTTTGGTTCATATTGGTTGAAGGCCTGAATCAGCTTGAAAACTGCTGCGAACATCGCATATGTGATCCGTTTGTTTTCTCAAAATAACATCTCATCTACAGTTACCGCACGAGAAAATGTAAAGTGTTCTTTGGAAATAATAAGGGTAGCATGAGTATACTTCAGAAATAGAGGAGGACTATAAATGAGTGACACTTGTATATTATATAACGTCAAGTGTGTCATAGCGAATTCATAAAAATATTCATGGCTCGCTGTCCTTCTGCGTGAAATCTCAGGGCCTCTGCAGCCACTCAAGGTGGTCCCCAAAAGCAGCATGCCACGAATGAAGAAAATATTGTGACTTTGATTAAAAATTTTGGCAAGCGCCAATTTGTTTAAACGCTATTTTATTAATGATAAGACTTAAAAGAAACACGTCATCCAATATCTACGCCTCCCACTAATTGAGCCAAGAGTTAGAAAGAAAGAATACAAGAAATATAAGAAGGTTGACGAGAATAAGTCCAGTTTGCTACCCTACGCGCGAGGAGAGGGTAATAAGAGTAAATGGGAGAGAAAGAGGAGGAGATAAGCATTGCACACAACACACACACTGCCCAAACAGTGCAGGGTCTCACAGGTGGCGGCTACGTGATGTTACCTTCAAGAATGTTTTTTTAATGATATGGTATATAAGGATGTGTTAGCGTACAGGTAATGCGCCGGCTATTGCTTAGCCCTTGAGTAAGTGTTGAACACATATTCTAAGGAAAAAACAATGAGCAGTGTATGAAAAAAAGAACACCCTAGAACACATATGAAAAAAACATTCATACGCACATATCAAACACCAACACAGAGATAGAATATGGTCGAAAGTCACTGAAGACTGTGTCTGATAATGTCCATAGTTATTATCCGATCCAGCCTGCACAAAATAGCATTGCATAAATCTGATCTTTATGAAGATTTATTCGCTTATGTGTACATAAAAGTCGGTATGCCACGCACTTCACCACACACATATGAGAGATCTCATACAATGCTGCGCATAAAAAAGTACGACATGTTACACAAATGAAAGTTCATTATTTCTTAGTACTTGCCACCGAATATGCTGTCTTTAAAAAACGTTTTAACGCCTTTAAAGCGTACGTCTATGAAGCAGCAGTTGATCGTGTCCCAGAAGTTTTTTGATACTAAATGGTCTGCGGTCTAATGTTGACAGTTTTGATTTAGGACAGCAATTCAGGACAGTCCATACGAAAGGACATGCGTCTTCGTCTACAATCCACATTCAGATTTGGGAGTTTCACCTCTGCCAATTCCACGCAAAAAAATGTTTTGTGTAAGCAGTGCCTATATAGCCTTAACCAGCGAATAAGTGTTTGGATATTTTTATCTAATGGTAGCGTAGTTTCAAATTAAATAAATGAATTGATGTGATATAAATCACAGTACATCGTACTTTGATCAAACTAAATATCTTTTGCTCATTCAGAAAGGTGAAGTCTTTAAAATACTGCGCAATTCTTTTTCTGAGACTGGTAGAAAAACAGTAGCATCTTTACGACATGCTTGTCGGGCCGCTTTCATCGGCAGCTGTGTTTCCAGAATTGTTGCAACGACCAGGTATCCACTGGAATTTGATGTCACATTGCGGCTGGCTTACTTTGGTGAGCTCCGTAGGTGTTTAGTACGTTGTACTATGTAGTTCACCATCAACAAAAGCACTTCAAGTGATAAAGAAGTATGATACCATGTTTTGAAATTTGCGTGCACTTCGCAGGCAGCACGAAATCATGAAAAGGTTTGAAGGAACACTCCATACTCTCTTCGGCAATACCTAATAACCAGAGTGTAAAGTTCGCGGTGGCGTAAGAAAACACATGAATGATGGAAAGACAAATGTTGTGAGCCGAAACTCTGAACGAGAACTTATTTTATCCAAGAGCCATCTTTATGGCGTTTTTACAAGTTTTACAGCCTGCTAGCGAAGCTACCCTAAAACCTTAATAAAGAAAACATGAAAAGTACACCTGTGCTAACTTCTTCTACCAGTACATGCTTCAATCGTGCTCTGAAGGTCGGCGAGTATACAATTTTTTTTCTGTCGGAAAAATGGAGAGGAGACTGGCGCCAGCGCCATTCCATCTTTTTTACGCGCCTGGAACTTCGCACTTTTCGTGAGGCCGGTCCCTCGAGAAAACGCGCTCGTCTGTAAAAAACCAGGTCTGTGACCTTAACCATATCCATGAAACTGTTTATACTCAGCCGAGCTTCGATGACGTTTTTCTAGCCAAAAACGGCACTGCAATCTCTCAAGTCACCGCGTCCCTATAACAAACTAGTCCGATACATCACGCACTTGGCAATAAAGTTTATGACCTTTAGCGCCCGTCATTGCGATGTAGGGGTTATAGAATGGTGACCCGCAGGCCACAAATTTGAATGTCGAAGGAGACGGCAACATTCTCGACGTAGTCGAAAATGACAGAGGCCCATCTTTTTATAATGATGTGTGGGTTTGATACCCGAGGGTATAATAATTTATGAAGCCCTGCACGAAGGTGTTTTTGATAATCATACCGCGGCTTTGGAATGGTGATCCCCAACAGGTAACTATTACTATTTATTAATGGTGACTAACGAAATTAAGAATCCTAAGTGCAAAAAAAACTAGGAATTTCATACTTCAGTGGTACCTAAACAGCCCATGTCGCAGAAATTTCTGCGTCGGCGTTGTTGGGGGAGACTGAAAAAGAGGGAAGTTCTCGTGAGGAAAATTGTTATCAATGCAATTATTAACAAAAAAATCAACGAGTTGAACCGAAGTTTCAGGTGTGACTTGCAAGTGTTTTACCGTATAGCCACATCTGAGTATGAAACTTTCGCCGAAGAAACCATACACTGGTGTCATGCAATGCGAGGGAGGGACCACGTTAACACGTCTAATGTAGCGTGGTCGAAGCATAAAGTTTGCACGCACCGTCACACCATCTTTATCGCGCGAGGACTGGGTCGGTTCAAAAGCCACTGAAAAGAGCTCAGGCATATTTTTTTATTAGCACCATCAACTGAATCCACAAAGCATCTACGTGTGCGAATGGTGCTGTGGACGTGTAATAGAAACTTCACTGATCCACAAACTGGTGACAAATTGAACGTGAGTAGGACTTTCGTAAGTGTACTTGCAGAATGCACAATACTTATATGAGTTAAACCGACCAGAGAGTTACAAGCAGAGCTGTTTCTTTATGATAGATGGTGGGTTTAGAAAAAAGTGTTTAACAATTCCATGTACTTTGTACTGAACTATGAGACAGCAGTAAGCCGTCCCCAGCAGTCTATGAACGCTGTCGTTCTTCTGGGTGCTGATTGATAAACTGAAGATTGGCAGCTAATGAGGAGAAAAAGTGAACAACACCCGATATTTAATGTTCACACCTGAAGGTAAAACTCATGTGTTCACAAAGTTTTTTTGATTGACCTATTTAAACTTCCGGCGTACAAGGGTTCTCTGTAGGCACAGACGTCTGCAATAATATCCACCCACCATATAGATATGAATGTCTAGAAAGTTTCAGGACATAAAAGTTTCAGGAAATCTAGTGTTTTCCAGAAGTTTATTATAAGAGACGAACATGCAAAAACTTTTTATTTCAAGGTGTCAGCCAAGATCCGGCCATGGCATTCCCTCACGAAGGCCGGCCGCTGGCGGAAAACGTTGCAAGAAAAATATTTTGCGCATTCGTCCATTGTTTCGAACTTGTAAGTTATGTATCATAGGCCAGTTGTTGATTTTCTTCTCACGTCTTCCTCCACTTCGCGAGGCCAGCATTTGCGCCTGTGCTACAGTGAAGGTGTTGGTCTTCCTCATCACACTCTGCCATGACTGCAAGCTTTGTCAATGGAGCTTACGATATTGCTTCTGGTGGGCGAGTCCAGCTGCAACAGAGTCAACAATGTTTCTGGTGGGCGGCACTGGCTGTTTTGAAGTGGTTGGATGCAGCCACGCTTTATCTTGGCCTCGAATTGTCACCGCGGTCGGTTCAAGTATCGCTTAAGGCGCTAGGACTTGACATTTGCTGGCACCTTCATCGATGATGACTCTCGAGGACGAAACAAGCTGTGCCTCTGTAGTCTATCCTTATGGTGCTACAACTCAATTCGGAGATCTTGTGGACGACACTGGATGCGATTCAATGGCCGTCGCACGCCTAGAAGGCACTTGTGTTGAGCAGGAAAATACTTGTGCAGCGCAAAATGCACGTCAGTGCGCACCGACAGTGGGGGTTTGATTATATGGTGCAGCTTCACCTCCCTTCCTGCCATCTTGCTTGTTTACTCTGTGGTGACTGTGATCTTTGCCACTTATGGATGTGCTACCGCGATTGTTGTTGAACTACCCACTGAACTTGGAGTTATTTAATGATTTATCGTTGTTTTAGCTGTGCTGGTCCGTATCTGAACGATCGGTGGTGGTTTCCATGATGACAAGAATGAGCCCGTACTTGTTCGTGCGGCGTTCAGGCAGTCTGCCGTCAGTCAGAACAGCATCCTTGTCGCCGTCAGAAATACCGCACACCATGTAGCTGGAAAGGTCAATGCTGGCTCTTTCTGCCAGGGTTTCGTCTATCAAGCTAGCACACTCTTACAATGACTGCTGTGAAGTCCACAGATCCTGCATCCACTTGTGTGAGATGGTCCTTCCTGCTACCCCGGGCTAGTCTGGTGGTGAGGCTGGAAGGTACAGTATGATGGGGGTCTGTGCCTTAAAGTTCACCGGACGACCTGCGTCAGTGCCTGTCATGGGGCGTTCTGCAATGCTTGCCGTAACAGACCTACAGAACACAGCTGTACCATCGCGTCGATGCTCATCAGGCGCTCGAAGTGTGAAAGTGGAAACATTTGAGCAAGGCACAGTTACACTGTCGTGATGATGCCCTTGATCTTGATTATCGAGAGATAGCTGAAGGTTAGGGGCTTGTGCTGCATCCTCCAGGTCATGCTTCTTCTGAACTGCGTCCTCAGTGGATGGAGGCTGAGTTGGACTGACAGATAGCAGATAGAATCAACCGAAGCAGCTATCACTAAACTTCTCAGCGCAAAAATGTCTGACAACGAACAGAAAAGATCGTAGTCGTCTCTGTGTTTGGTTGTCTGAAATTTTTTCGCGCTCAGAAGTTTAATAATGCATTACCAACTAGCGCAATCCCACACTTTACTTCAGCAACTATAAGCTTGGAGCTCTACTTCGTCCAAGACTGCTACTTCACGCCTTTCCTACCGGGAGTAAGCGTCTACCTAGGGGATGGTAAATTTTTCAGAATAGCGCTCTATATATTGTGAAGTTGGAACGCATGAGTTGTCGTCTTAAGCGTCTCTTGGGAACAAGGCACAAGCCGGTGAGCCGCTCGTTGATTTACGACAGTATGCGGCAGCACATTGGAAAGATGCCAGGTCTGCATACCTAAGGATGTCTTCCGGTGCAGTGAAACTTGACATCATTAAGACTGGTTCATCTGCGTGGTCCCTTGGCTGAAAGTTGCCGCACAGAAGGTAGATTTTCCATGGTTTATTTCCAACAGAGGTTCCCGTGACAAAGCGTCCAAAACTTGTTGTTTTTGACTTGACCAGTATGGTCACAATGAAAGTCTCACTCTTGCCGTCGGAGCACCCAACGGCCGGGTGGTCCTGACAAGTTCTATACAGAGAACAACCAACAGATCGGATGATAGTCCGCCAGAATCGTAAAACGGTGGTCATGCAAATAAAGGCGCGAAACTTTTGCACAGACCACACAATATTCCGACAATCTTGTTCAGTGATGCTGTGGATTCCTTCCGCTGATACAATTCGCCACGTGCGCCACCACTTGCTCTTGCGAAACCTCGTCACGCTGCATCAGAACAGCGCCGATTCTACGCCCGCTGGCGTCACTGTGTAAGATATGGTAGGGGCTGTGGGATCAAAATGGCGACAACTGGCCCTGGCCTGAGGCATTGCTTCAGGGCCAAGAAAGCAGCTTCAGAGTGATGTGTCCGACAAATGATGCACTTTTGGTCAAGAGTTTGTGAAGATGAGCTGCGATACTGGCGAAGTCACGAACAAATGGCAGAAGTAAGATGCTAAGCCGAGGAAGCTGCGAATGTCTTTTAGCACGGTGAGTTTAGGAAAGTTCAAAACAGTGGCCACCTTGTCGGGATCATGTTCATTATCAAGCTTGCTGACAAAGTGACCTAACATTTTGATGCTTCGGCTCGCAGACACTTTTTAGTATTAAGCTGGAGAGTGGCTTTGGATAGACAGTTTGAATACCTCGTCTCGACATTCCAGGTATTGCTAGAAGATGCAGTAGTATTCATGATGTTGTTCCGGTAACATGGGCAGGTCTTTTATTTTGAGCCCCGCAATACTTATCAATCTTTTTATTCAAATATGGCTGTAGCTCTGCAGAGCCCCAAAGATTTAACATTAAATTTTGAGAGAACACAGCAAATGCTGTGTTCTCTTTATCAGATTCGTGGCATCAGAATCTACCCATAACCAGATCGCCAGTCATGGCTTTAAAAGTATTCTGCACCCTGTAATGTGTCATCCATTCGCGCCCCCTAATAGCAAATTTGGTATTTGTGAGGCAAGTGACACGGCCACGAGCGCAATCATGAGCGTGGCATGTAGTCAAAAAAATTGTTACTTGACACGCATGTCATGATTATCATGTTTCAACGTGTCATTTACCTTCGTCGTTCATTCCACGTCATCTGATACCAAATTTGGAATATCTTGAAGCTAGCGAAACGGCCGTGAGCGCATTATTAGTGTGGCATGTTGTCCTGTTGTTACTTGACACGCATGTCATGATTATCATGTTTGAACGTGTCGTTTAGCTTCGTCTTCAATTCTTGTCACGTCATACCAATTTGTTATATTTGAAGCTAGCAAAACGGTCACGAGCGCATCATGAACGGCGCATGTAGTCATGTATTTACATGACACGCATCTTACGATGTCATGTTTACACCAGTCATATACGTTCGTCATCCAATCCCGTGACGTAATACTAAATTTGGTATATGTGAAGCTAGCGAAACGACCATAAGCGCTTCATGAGCGTGGCGTGTAGTCATGACTCATGACTTGCATGATATTCATGAGATGATTTCCACGTTAGGGTCTGTCACTAGTGGTCGCCATGCAGTCATGTCATACCATACCAGTTTTGCAACATGTCACTGTGAACGAAACCCCCCGAAGAGCAGCAAGACCGGGAAATATAAACCTTGAATTTCATGAAATACATACCTGATTTTCTCATTATGACTATCACTCGTGCTCGTGATACCGTCATGATATGGCACAGCAATTTTGGTATTTATACATTATCGTAACGGCCAGGAGAGCTAGAAGTCATAGGTAGACAGATAGATAGATAGATAGATAGATAGATAGATAGATAGATAGATAGATAGATAGATAGATAGATAGATAGATAGATAGATAGATAGATAGATAGATACGCTCAACAAAATCGCCGAAGTTCACTAAGAAGTACTTCGCATTGAAAAGTACCATTACTGAGCAGATGAAAACAAGGATGCTGCGCCGGAGCTCTTGTGACAGAATAAGTGCAAGCAAAGGAAAAGTACTAATAACTTTTGATTTCGCGTTAATTCGACCTCGTAAATCAACATGTTTTAGTGCAGAAACAGTGTCGCACATGTCACTTTAGGACTCGTTACTGGCACGAATCCGCGTCGGGGCTGTCATGGCGCATCTACTCACTGGTCAATAATTCTCCTCGTGGTTAGAGCTCATGTACCCAATTTACAACATCACCGGCCAAAAACTTGTATTAGCGCCTAAATGGTTATGATGAGTTCTGAGAGGTCTATTTGTGTTCTGGCCGGGAAGGGAGTCGAAATGTTCGTTGATTGTGCGCTACCACTATTTCTAACAATTTACAAAAACGGTTCTGAACTGTTCTCCTTGCCCTTTCTGGGATAATATCTCGCTCGAAATGGTTTACTCGCTCTTGCCAATTGAAATAAATAATAAATAATATCACATTTAGAGGTTTAAATGCAAGTAAAACCTCGCAAAGTAAAGTATCATGCCTTAAACGTTTATGGCACGAAAATAAAAAAAGAAAAGAACAATGGTTATAGCAGGCTGAATGGCGGAAAAGCTCACCTTTTATTTATTAAAGCTTTAAACTAACTTTCTGTGATTTCGTATTTAATATTGGTACATTCGTTCGTTTTGATTATTATTTGATTTTCACAAAATTGATCGTGTGCGATGCCGAAGAAAACATTTTACGAAGTTGAAGAGGCCGTTTTTTTCTTTTATTTTCGGCGTAAGTTGTCTTAAGGTGGGGCGCACTAGAGGAGTACTGTTTAAATCGACAAAATAAATGGAACGTTACGGAGCACAATTTCCAAGTATGCTGGATGTTCCCATGTCAAACACTGCGGCTTCATTGATTCCACGAGACGCGCAGTCAGAACTGTCGAGCCCAGATAAATGATCTTTCACCGCGGGAAACGTGACACGCACCAAAACTTCCCATGCGACTCAATTGTGCGGGGCAGGGTATTGTCTCGAACTGAGCACATTCGTTTCCAGGGATGTTTCCCTTTATGGCGGCTGAAATACACCGTCATCCACTCACCTGAAATAAAACACGCACTGCCCCTGCAATGAGACAGACAAATGATATCTCAAGCAATAGCGATCGCTCATACGGATTTTTCGTTGGGGCTATGTGTCAGAGGTTTCATAAAAAAGCTAAAGAGGGGTGGGAAATAACACGCAGCAAGAGCAGCCACCGTTTCCGCTCACGCTTTTGTTCGAAACGAACGAGCCACAAAGGCGCAATTTAAAAACTGCGCCAAGCCCCCCCCCCCCCCTAAAAAAAAAACGTTTAGTAATCTGATGTTGCCATGATTAGTAGGTTGACCTGTTATTCTGCACTATGTGCACAGTCTGCATGTCCCCTTATCAAAAGGCTACTAATAATTAATATAATATTACCTGTTGTTTTACGTCCCGAAACCACGACAATGATCAGACACGCTGCACTGGAAGGCGCCGGGAATCACGGCAATCTGGTGTTCTTTAAAGTGCACAGACAACGAACAGCCCATGAGCCTCTACCATTTTGGCTCTATTTAAATACAATCGCCATGGCTGGGATGGAACCCGCGACCTTGAGGTGAGGATTCGAGCCCCTTAACCACTGGTCCACCGCAGCGGAAATATTCAAAGTATAGTGCGGTGTCCATTTACCAATAACCTATCTACAAACGACTACAGATGGTTTGCCAGAGACGCTGAAAAGTGCAATCTCGGTGTTTTATCACCGGGTTGGTCCCGATTCTCCATTATTTCTATTAGTTTTTTTAGTGAAACACATGTGCATTGTTCGTTTATTGCTTTGTACTGTTATATCGTTGTTTTTGCGGTTTGTGTTGCATATTTTCTATTTATTTTCATCTCCGCGATATGAAGAGTTATTTGCTCTGTACGCCCTCTCCTGTATAGGCCTGAAAAGGCCCACAGTATTATTAAATAAATAAATAAATAAATAAATAGATAATTGTGTCCCAGTATTTGTCTACATCTAACCGGAAATTTTAATTAGTCTTTAGCGCCCGCGTATTGTCTTTATCATTTTAAGCAGGGAAGATGTCATGTAACAGGATTGTACGAAGATCAATGACACATGCGTGGCAGAAGTTCGCGCCTAGATTAAAAGGAATACTTTTGGTTTGGCCTAGCTATATGGAGCTTCGATGTTCAACTAGTTAAGCAATAACACGCATTACGTTTTTTTTTGCGCTTGCACTACATGTTTGCACTACCGACTTTAAGCTAGCGCTTTCCAGTTCAGAAAGGCTAATTGGAGATGTAAAGACCAGTGGGACACTTCTCGACAGTAGTCCTGGTTTCAGCAGACGTCGCGTTAAGGCACGTTCACACCGAACGCGGATCCGGAAAGCGGAGAGGCGGATACAGAAAGCGGATGCGGATTATCCGCAAAAGCGGAAAATCCACGGCCGCTGCTAGGGATCGTCGTAAAACCAATTTGTTCGCGCGGAAAAGTTGGCTGTTTCGGTCGCAGCCAATCAGCGCCCGGGACGCGTGCGCGCACTGTCACGTAGTGCTGCAACATGTCGACACGCCCACTGTGGATTGGTGGATTGCCTTGCGCCCGCGGGAGAGCAGGGGAAGGCAGCGCGATCGGTCTGAACAGCCGCACGCGCTCGCTGCCTCACGGCTTCGGAAATCCGCTCGCTCTTTTCCGAGCTACGCGCTCGGTGTGAACGCGCCTTTTTGGTATGTCTGGTATTTTGCCAGTTCATCAATAATGCGACTTTCTGAACTTCCTTCCAAGACATTGACAAATCTGTGGACAAAGGTGACAAGCTAAAATACTGGGTCAACAAAATACCTTTTCATTAGCTTGTTTGTCCGCGTAAGTGTGGTGCGCAACCCGCGAACCTCCTCGATTTCCCAATGAGGGATCTCTATTCTGAGCCATGCAACTTATGGGGTGTGGCGCAGCGCACGGGATTGAACTACTTTTCACGTTTCCTCAACGACATTTACGCAACAAGATTTACTTATAGGAACAGCGTTTGACATGTTTATCGATATTTACGAGGCTTTGGCACTCGCCGGGGAAGCTGACCGATCGATGCTTGAATGCGGACATTGACGTAGCTGTTTTTCCTTCACACTTTAGATGTCTGATGTGCTATTCTAGACTCTGGCAATTAGCTAACTCGGGCTGCTAAGCCTTCAACTTCGGCGTCAATGCGATGACAGCACACTATAGGCTGCTAGCGCGTTTGATTCGGTAGCATAAGGAATTTAATAATAGTTTTACGAGATGTGACGACACGGTGTGACGTATGCAGCACGTCTAGACAAATTGACTTGACTTGATTCCTACTAGCTAATGTAATTATTACTCTCTTGTATGAACGCAGACATGTGAATAAGAAAACTAGACGTCTCATTTTTGCTGTCCCATTGCACAGTCTTTTCAGCTACTGATCAGGCTGTTATCGCACAAACTCGACCAGCAGCCACCTATCTCGCGCATAAGTTAGGCGTGCTTATCATTGATACAATTAGTCTGCTCGGCCCGGACTAGTGTTATCCATCATTTCTTGCTTTGTCTTGTATTGACGCTGCATGTTGCGCACGCTAATTAATGAACTGAAGTGTTACGCTGCTTCTAACTTCTGTACATGTATAGTTTATCTGCAGGACTGGCTTTTCAAAATGAAGCGGAAACAAAACTACACGACTGGACATCAGCTCTGCAGCCAGACAGCATGGGATCAATATGTCCCGAACTCAGGAAAAATGACCGAGTATAGCTGAATGAAAAAAAACAGCTCATTCCGACTTCTCAAATCAAACTGCCCTCTGACGTAAAGATCCATATTGAAAGAGAGCACATATACAGTAACCCTAGCCGGACGTGTGCCTGGTTAATCTTCCTGCCGTCTTTATTGTTGTTTTTCGTTCTTTCTTACAGTAACCCAATCGGAGGACAGCGGGAGACGGCGCTACAAACCGAAGCACATATTTCAAGACCAAAACGGACCGTCGTTAGTATTACACCCCCCTGTGAGTGCCGCAAGCATGTGGCATCGAATACATTAGGGAGACTTTTGACCATCCACTTGCAAATAAGACTTTTGATGGGTGTCGCATGAAATGTTTGACGTGATTGGTGGCTAATCGCAAGTATAATTGCTTCGTTATTGTAGCTTGTGTTACAATATGATCGCGGCTGTTATTCTCAATCACTCGTATTTATTGCATCACTAATCAGTACCTAATAGCCTAATATCTAATACTACCAAGTACCTTAATGATTTTCTTTCCTTATTAGCCTAAAATTTCACTTAACAGAAGAGCGGATGCTATGGGTCAGAGATAAGTAAAATTCAAAAGTGGATTGAATACGGATGGAGTAGTGATCGTAGAAAATCGAACACAAATAAGTATCTAATAATATTTGAAAAGTTTTGGAACTGTAAGTCAGCCATTTTCAGGACAGCAATAATTTTAGAACTTTCTTATATTGAACAAATACTCACGAATTTCGACAAAGTAATGTTACTGTTAGACTGAAATAGAATGAGATATGCCGCAGTTAAACTATGCACAGCCGCCCACAGAAGTAAAAGTAATGTAATCATGTGGCTGCAATATCTCGGCTTGAATGTAATCGCGCTAAAAGAGACGTATCCATTTATAGCCACGTTGCCTCCACGATGCGATTGCCCTGATGAGAACCTATCCGTACACTACGGTGCAAGAATACTTTAGGTGAGGGAACGCAGGGACAATCCGCTGACCAATAATGTTCTGCTTCTCTGAAAACCTGGAAGATGGCGCTACAAACTTTGCCCCAGCTTCCGCTCCCTTATTCTCGGTGTAGGAAAGCCCGGTGATGTAAAAAGTAGCGGTGCTCACTTATCGTCGCCACAACACCCTCGCCGCATCGTCAACCTTCTCCCTTATCACCACATCTTTCGCGGCTCCGCTCTATGAGTGTCGCGCGGTTGATATCGCACGACTAACCGGTTTTCTCATATTTTGAAACCATCGCTCACGTGCCGGATGTGCTTTGCGGAATTTTTCAGCAGCCCGCCACGGTCCTCAGTTTGGCGAGCCATCGATCGGCACGCCGCAAACGAGAACATATTAGGTCCCTCCCCGCCAAGCGCTCGCTTCACGTCATTCGCTCACCTAAACTACTTTCGCTTCGTGCCGTATACTTATCTACATTGTTTGATAGACGTGAAATGAGTGGTACGAGAAGGCTGCGTGTGCACCCTTGTTTTCGTCTAGGAATTTTTCTATGTACCAGGTGTAACAATGAAATCTGTTCAAAGAGGAAATGTTGTAGGCCCGTGTGCTCAGATTTGGGTGCACGTTAAAGAACCCCAGGTGGTCGAAATTTCTGGAGCCCTCCACTACGGCGTCTCTCATAATCATAGCGTGGTTTTGGGACGTTATACACCACAAATCAATCAATCATGTTCGAAAGAGGAAAACAAAAACCACGGACACGACTGTGGGAGGAGCGATATTCAGTTTCGAAAAAGATAGCGCGACAATCGCGCTGACGCCGCTGCACTGTTGAAATGTTGACTGAGTGGCACCAGTGGCCCCGCCACGGTGGTCTAGTGGCTAAGGTACTCGGCTGCTGACCCGCAGGTCGCGGGATCAAATTCCGGCTGTGGCGGCTGCATTTCCGATGGAGGCGGAAATGTTGTAGGCCCGTGTACTCAGATATGGGTGCACGTTAAAGAACCCGGGTGGTCGAAATTTCCGGAGCCCTCCACTACGGCGTCTCTCATAATCATAGCGTGGTTTTGGGACGTTATACACCACAAATCAATCAATCATGTTCGAAAGAGGAAAACAAAAACCACGGACACGACTGTGGGAGGAGCGATATTCAGTTTCGAAAAAGATAGCGCGACAATCGCGCTGACGCCGCTGCACTGTTGAAATGTTGACTGAGTGGCACCAGTGGCCCCGCCACGGTGGTCTAGTGGCTAAGGTACTCGGCTGCTGACCCGCAGGTCGCGGGATCAAATTCCGGCTGTGGCGGCTGTTTCCGATGGAGGCGGAAATGTTGTAGGCCCGTGTACTCAGATATGGGTGCACGTTAAAGAACCCCAGGTGGTCGAAATTTCTGGAGCCCTCCACTACGGCGTCTCTCATAATCATAGCGTGGTTTTGGGACGTTATACACCACAAATCAATCAATCATGTTCGAAAGAGGAAAACAAAAACCACGGACACGACTGTGGGAGGAGCGATATTCAGTTTCGAAAAGATAGCGCGACAATCGCGCTGACGCCGCTGCACTGTTGAAATGTTGACTGAGTGGCACCAGTGGCCCCGCCACGGTGGTCTAGTGGCTAAGGTACTCGGCTGCTGACCCGCAGGTCGCGGGATCAAATTCCGGCTGTGGCGGCTGCATTTCCGATGGAGGCGGAAATGTTGTAGGCCCGTGTGTACTCAGATTTGGGTGCACGTTAAAGAACCCCAGGTGGTCGAAATTTCCGGAGCCCTCCACTACGGCGTCTCTCATAATCATAGCGTGGTTTTGGACGTTATACACCACAAATCAATCAATCATGTTCGAAAGAGGAAAACAAAAACCACGGACACGACTGTGGGAGGAGCGATATTCAGTTTCGAAAAAGATAGCGCGACAATCGCGCTGACGCCGCTGCACTGTTGAAATGTTGACTGAGTGGCACCAGTGGCCCCGCCACGGTGGTCTAGTGGCTAAGGTACTCGGCTGCTGACCCGCAGGTCGCGGGATCAAATTCCGGCTGTGGCGGCTGCATTTCCGATGGAGGCGGAAATGTTGTAGGCCGTGTACTCAGATATGGGTGCACGTTAAAGAACCCCAGGTGGTCGAAATTTCTGGAGCCCTCCACTACGGCGTCTCTCATAATCATAGCGTGGTTTTGGGACGTTATAC
>WOVY01003886.1:0-28011 GCA_013436015.1 Rhipicephalus annulatus | reverse complement strand
TCTAGCCACATTGGGATTAACCACTGTACAACTCGTTCCATGTGGAAATGTTCACCGAACACACGCACGCATGCACGTGTTCAAGCGTTCACTGTTCAGCCGGGAGCCATCCCTATACATGCCAATAGATCGACGACATAATATGCAGCGTGGGTGGAGTGGAAGTGACCTAAGGGCACTAAACCAATAAATTATTCCTGACACCCCTAAGACGACAACTCAGCAAGTAGTACGTATCGCCCTGGGGGCGCTGCATCATCATTGCTATAGTTGAACACCACGTGCACTGACGCTTCTGTATAAAAACATTCAGCTGAAGCACTTGAGCAAGTTAGCCTCGTAAAAAAACAACAAAAAGAAAGATACATATTTACCTAAGTCAAGGGCTGTTCTAAATAAAGCAGTCTTCGAGAAAAGAACTCGGCTAAGGCCTCGGCCGCTTGGAGTGCAGCAACAGCCTGCATCTCGACGACCCACGTTTTGTTCTTTTCTCACTTGTTTTCAGACAGCAGCCCAGCAGCATGCGCCGAACTGAACAGCGGGAGGAGTCGCGGGCATTGAAACATTCGGGCAAATAGGTCAATCTACAAACCATCGCAGTACATACACGGACGACACCCAGCTAAAGCACATGTATGCCGGCTTATACACAAAAAGCGCGAAACAAGAAGAAAGAAAGAAGGAAAGAAGGAAAGAAGGAAAGAAAGAAAGAAATAAAGAAAGAAAGAAAGAAAGAAAGGAAATGGTATTGTGCCGTCGTTGTTGCGCCCGTATATCAGTTCCCATGCCGAATATAATGTAGACGCTCGGTATGCAACAACCTGCAGTTTCGAAGGCGCGAACAACAGGGCCGTTTGCGAGCGAGAGCCCAACGCAGCTGCGTGTATACGTACGTGTACCGTATACGTGCGAAGCGCAAGCCGACGCCGTGTCGTCGTCCGAAATTCACACGGCGGCGCACAACTGGAAGATGCGAGAGGCAGCTTTCTACTATGGGGATGCAGATGCAAGGGGGTGGCCAACCATGCTGCCCCCGCTTGATGGAGCGCGCCCGTTGTAATTTGCTTGCTGTCAATGTCGAAGGAAACAATCAATAACTCAAGTGCGCTCGGCGGCAGCCGCCGCAGACGAAAACGACCGTAGCGAGAAGTTCGTCTAAGCTTGTGCGTGCGTGCGTCAGCAGTAGTAGTGGTTCGAACGCACAGAAGTGCAGCCTACGGGGACCGTCTTGTGGAAGAAGTGATTGCAAAAGTAACCGTAAAAAGATAAAGGGGGGTCGAGGGTAGACACTGCGTTTACCCGGGCAGCCCGCCCCTCCTTGGCGGCACGTCGTCTCTTCCTTCCTGCTCCATCGGCAAACGTGCGTTCACGCGTATATATATATATATAGGGCACCCAATGGCGGCCAGTGTCTTTCCCAGCCACATATGTCACAACAGATGAGTGATCGGCCAAGAAAATAAGTTTTGGAAAGGGAGAGTGACCAGCGGACGTACAGGGAGAAGTGTTTGAAGTGGCGCAAGCAGAGGACGTCGAATATAGACTGCAGATGAGCGAGCTGTGCCGGGAAGTTCCGTAACGATTTCTTTTGCGCATATCCGTCCGCCGAGCGAGTGTTTTACACGTCGTTGCCTTTCCTCGCTTGAGCACGCAGATTGTCCGCGCGCAGCGAGTGCGCGTAAATTTTTCGATTTCGCAGGATACTTCGTTCGGAATACAGGTGTGGTTTAATTTTTTACTTTCGCTTTCGGCAGACATACCCTTACACGCACGCGCGTATACGCCCACACACTTTTACCCTCGCTCACTCACTCTTTCACTCATTAATTTACTTTCACTCATTAATTTACTTGCCGGCTGAAGTCAATACGCATTGGAAATAAAGAATTCGAACTAAACTTCACCACGCACCTTCTTCCGTTAACTGCAAAGCTGCCTTAATAACATACGTGATCTTCGTGTGATGGTATCGTTCATGCATGTGATGGTATTAAACAATTTATGTTGTTCGCACTTCCATTTGCACTTCCAAAACGTGCACTTCCATTAAACGAATTTTATAATATTTACAAATAGTTAGCACATTGCTTTACAAGATAGCCTCATGGTGTAGTGGAAACATATAACTGAACTTTAACAGCAGTTCGAAAGCGGCGGTCGTGGCGCGTCTGAACGCTATGGGCCAATGCTAATGGTCACTAGCCGACACTGACCACGCATTCAGAGATGCCGCGAGTGTCGTTTAATTTTGATGCAGTGCACCACTACCGTCATCCGGGTAGCAATTCACAAATTTAGTGGAACCACGTCGAATTATCTTGCGGCTCAAATGTAATGAATTGTCCGGAATCATGGTGCGTTTCTTAAGAATTCGCAGCTCCGTTATGTCCCCGAATAATGCGAACCGCAGTGACATCAAAGTTACCGAAAAAAGTTACGCCGATCCCGAAGCAGTGGGCACTCTCGGTGGATGGCGGTGGGCTAGTGGCTAAGGTACTCGCCTGCTGACCCGCAGGTCGCGGGTCGCGGGCTGCATTTCCGATGGAGGCGGAAATGTTGTAGGCCCGTGTGCTCAGATTTGGGTGCACGTTAAAAAAACCCCAGGTGGTCGAAATTTCCGGAGCCCTCCACTACGGCGTCTCTCATAATCATGTGGTGGTTTTGGGACGTTAAGCCCTACATATCAATCAATCAATCAATCAATCAATCAAATCAACGCTCGGGGGATGCGAACTTTCTCAACTACCATCCAAGGGATAACAAACAAACAAATAAACAAAAACAGCATGTCTGACTCCTTTCGTGCGGTCCTGATTTGTCCGGTAAATGACTCTCTTTAAGGAAGCACGTTAACTCTCTAGTGGGTCACACGTCTGACCCCCAAAAGAGTACAATGACCCCTCAAGAGAGTTGACGTACCTCTCTAACGAGAGTCACATTTGGCAAGTCGGAACACCCAGAATAGGGTTAAAGGACTCGTTTTTTTTTTCTTTAGAGTATACATGAAATAAAGCGACGCCCTGAACCACGCTGTTCGGGCCGAAATGCGCGTTCGGAAGCACATGCACGCCCACTCAAGTGCTGCACGAAACGTGACACGTAGTGCGCGCAAAAGTGTTTTGACAAATCTGAGCGATTTTTTTTTCACGAGTGTACTTTTATTCATGATTGTTAGTCTTAACTTCTCTTTCAGGTGTTAATCTTTAACCTGATGTACGACTTGCTCGATTTCGTCGACATCGTTCCTTATTTTTTATTTTGCCCATCCTGTTCGGTTTTCGAACTGCAGTATGTACTAAATAAATTTAAAAATAAGTAAATAGACATATTGAAGATATGTGACTGATTGCATCTCAAAACCGACAATCTTGTAATTTTTTTGTGTGTGTAATGCAGTGAAGTACACTTCAACTTCCCTGCTGACGTGTAAACGGACCCACTTACACAAGCAATCTCACGCTTTCCCGCTAAAATCTCAGTTCTTGTTCTAACCAAAAGCCATTATTTCCCTGCGTACTCTTCAGCTTTCTCAAAAAAAGGTGAAGGAGCTATTGAGATGCATAGTACAGCTGACCGACCGTATAACGCGGCATCATCAACAGGATCGGGCCCGTGGACTTGATCGCGCTGCCTCAAGGACCACTCCGGGTGGCAACCAATATGGAAACCGATTGGGAACCGAGTGGGAACCAACAACACTTCTTGCGTGGTACATGTGTTACAGTGTTGACAGAGGTCAGCCCTTTAAGTCTGATTGCACAATCATCGGGATCAGCAACTTTCCTCGGCGAGACTTCTCACAAGAGCCCCCAGCAAATATCAATTACTCATAATAAATTGTGGGGGTTTAACGTTCCAAAACCCCTATATGATTACGAGAGACACCGTATATAGTGGAGGGCTCTGGAAATTTCCACCACCTGTGGTTCTTTAACGTGCATGTACCTGAATCCCCCAGCAAATATAGCGAATATCAGGAGAGAGTGAGAGCGAAAAACTTTATTGGAACAGCAGTCGATGAATGTCAGGAGAAAGCCCACATCCCCCAATAGCCGTCGGTCAGAATCCCCCAAGGCGCAGCAGCAGCAAGAGTTTGACTGATGATGTCCTGCTGGACGTTGGAGAAGAGCCTCCCAGGATTCTAGGTGGACATTGTATTATAATTAAAAAGTTATGACGAAGGACATGAGAAGCACGTCAACCAGTGCATCACGGGCGACTCGATCATTCCGAGCGGGTTTCTTTAACGTACTGTCTCTTTTTTTTGCGCGCAATAACACTTATTATCATCAGCACTACTACACGATTCAAGCTGACCACTGCATTAAGCCTACATATGCAGCGGTCATGCTTCCATCCTACTAGCCAAAAATAAACTTTCCATTCTAACACCTACAACTTTGCTTCAATGTCATCTACGCACACTCTGTCGCTTTCAAACAAGCACGAACGCTATGTTGCGCATTATGCTACCTGTCTTGATGCACTTTTTTTTCTTAATTAAACAGAGATACGATATCTCGACAATCCGGTTGACGTGTCGCCTACTACCAACGTTCCATCGCTCCTTTTTGTTCACCTAATATATACTCTGCGCGTACTACCACGATTGATAGAGTCCCGAAAAGAACTATTTAAATATGCACGCATTTCATAGAAAGACGATCCGAACACTTAACGTGATCTGTCGAATACTTCAACAAACACGCAGACTCGGGAACTCGCGTGGTGTTCCAAAACAGTATCACGCGGTGGAAATCCAAGGGGAGCAATTATACCAAAGAGCGCATCAATTAAAAAATATACTGTTTGAAACCAAGCGTATAGTATATGTGAAACTCAACACGATTGCTTCCTGCGTAAATCTCTTCCAGCTGTCTGCGTCGTGGACATTTGTCGGACAAAAAAATAAAAAAACTAATGGGTAAGCATAGGAGATGGACAAGGATACAACTGAACAAAACAGCGTCACAAGTAAACACTAATGGCGTCCTTGTAACTGCACGGATAGCGCGTTTTTATGGCAGTTTTATACGCGGTTCCCATGGCTGCAGCTCCGTGTTTGGCACGCTCTTGTCTCAGAGCTCGCGCACGCGAAAGGAGGAAGCGTGCGTGACGTTCCAGTGACAGCACCGTAATTTGGAAAACTTGGACTCGGCGCTCGCTATCTCCAGGCGACGACCTGTGCGCACCGTTCCGGACGGACGTGTATATGCAATAGGGGCTGTGTGCCGGCACAAACCTACAAACCCCTCCTTCTTCCACATATACTCCACGCTCGTCTGTTGCCTTCGTGAGTTTTTTTTTTTTCTCTCTCTCTTGGCTTGTTTCTTGACGTTGCCAATCACGGGTCTCGCCGAATGTGCCCCGAGAAAGCTCTGCCTCCGTCGCGTATATATACAACCCTGTCTAGCAAGGAAAAACACAATGAGCAAGATAGAAGCTGGAGTCTAATGCCAGCGCTTCGACCTCGGTAAAGGAAGCAGTGGGGGGGGGGGGTCTAAGCGTACGTGCAAACATTCGGCCATTGTCTGCCGCGTGTGCTCGCCAAGTCGTGAAGAACAGCCGCAGCGCATGACTTCCTCCAATGTCTCCCGCGTGGCAGCCACTGGCGCTGCTCCTAATATACGTCTGGGAAAACGCCAAGAGCTGCGGGTGTTACTTTGTCACTCGCTGACATTAACCTTGTGGCTCTCTGGAGGAACGGTACACTCTGGAGGAAACCGATACAATGTTGTCTATCTCGAAATCACACAAGTTTGCGCATGTTCCTATTCCATTTCAGCATCTAATGAGCAGCACAAGACGAGGATTGATTGACAAACGAGTAGCGACTGCCTTCGTCGGTTCTCACTCGGTCCTTGCCTTCTTTTGTGCGCTAGATGTGTAAATGTCTTATCTGCCATTCCAATTCCGTGCTTAGCAGTTTCGCTGGTCGAATTCGCATTACGCGTAATGCAGCAATACAGCCATTTGGGTTGGTTGGTAACGGTTCATTGTAAAGCAAGAAGTGGGGTGCAGTAAGTAACAGGGACTGGACATGATGAATAGGAAATGGAAGAGAAATAGGTGGTGCGCCTGCGTTGTCCTTCTCTTCTCCAGTCCCCGTTACGTGCTGCGCCCAACTTCTTGCTTCGCATTACGTGTAAACTTGCGTTATATGACATCACACAGCTCAGTTGTATTATATGTGTAGCTTCCATTCAGTACAGTATAAATATTGGCTTCAGAAGTGACTCTCCCAGAGTATATACTGCATTCGGTTAGCTGGGCTAATTGGATATTGAAGTTTGACGCCCTTCCAGTGCTTACGAGAGCGCTGTTCTCAGCGTTATTTTACTATGCTGTGTTTGCGCGTTCTTTGCCCATTTCTCGTAAGCGCAGGCAATGCATCAAACTTCTCACAGAGCCCTCACGCGGCCTATCTAAGGAAGACGCTCTCCTCGATCTGTCACCTCCTCAGATTCGTCGCTGGAAGAACGTGGGGACCATCGGCGTGCTCGACGCTCCAACTACATGATTGCTTCTTATGGGCTTCCTGATGTGCAGTTCCCCCGTGATACAAAGCACACGGAAATCGAACCTCGGCCTGATAGACAGCACACGAGCCTAGAACTTATAAACTCTCTTGGTCTTCCGCGACGTGAGCTGCGACGGTTACTGTCCCCAGTGATCATCGCATCAGTGCGTATATCACCAATGAGAGGCTTATAACCCATTTTCGGCACTTTACCCGGCTACACTACCAACGTCCTGCTAAGCTCAAAGAACCAGGTTCGATTCCCAGCCACGACGGCCGCATTTAGATGAGGGTGAAGTTCAAGGAAACCCGTGTGCTTCGATTCAGGTCCATATAAAGGAAACACAGATGGGCAGCATTAATCCAGAGTCCTATACTACGACATAACTCATAATAATCGCGGTTTTTTATCAATCAATCAATCAATCAACCAATCCGTCAATCAATCAAGCAATGAATTGATTTCATTTACTTAGCATAGGGAGAGTGTCACACCTGTCCCGTTAAATAGGGAGGCGATCGCCGGGCTAATTCCAAGAGCCGAAGTATCGGCCCCCCGAACCGCACCACGAAAGCGTGGACAATTTAGAAGTGGTCCTTTTTGGTGCGCCAGCGGACGCCGGCTGCGGCCCAAAGAACAAGTCAGAGCCGAGAGTTGATAAACAAACAAATTATATTCTCAATAATGGCAGATCGAAAACAATACATAAGAATGCACACTCCACAATAGTTGCATACAATATGACACCAATCAAACCAATCAATCAACGTACTACACAACACAATCAGCCACACTTAATACAACGGACACGGACAACAATACGCACTACAATGCAGTCGCATGCATTGAACGACCAAGACACTTACAGACTAAAGAGATAGAAAATCTATCCAGTCCAAAGTTCTTGGAACCAAAGTCGAGATGATACTCTTCCGAGAATCACTCACTCAAAGTCCAGCGTTGTTGTCGTTCCGCAGCCCTCTGAAGTTTCTCTTCCAGGAAACCTCGCCGGAGTTTCTCTTCCAGGAAAACTCCCGTCTTCAATAGGCCACTCTCCAAGCTTCAAACTTCTTCGCCGGAAATCCGTCGGCTTCACACACGCAGCTGTTGCTACGCGTCTTCGCTCGATAGCGGTAAACACACGCTCTTGCCTGTAGCCGAGCCTTCACCCCTCAGGTGGAATTCCTCTCTATCTCCTGCTTCGTCACTACGAACGAAACCTTCGCCGACTACACGGCGGAATCCCTACGCGCTCTGGCGTTAACTTCCGTCACCTCCTGCTTTCTCGTCTCGGCCGCTCGATTAAATACCTTCCGCGCCACCTTCCAGAACGTTCTCCTCATTTCGTCGGCGCGATGCGCAGCGAAGGCTGGGGAGAGGCACGAGACGGTTCGACTGCCCTCTCCTGAGGATGATTCACTCGGTCTGACCCCGCCTCCTTCGTTCTAGAAAACTCGCGGCCTTGCTGGGCCGCCGATGTGGGGTGAGGAGGTTCGTCTGCGAAGCCGTGCTTCTGCGGGGAGAGCGCGCGCCCGGGAGCCTTGGATGTTTGCTTTCTTTTTTTTTCTTTTTACCTCGCGGCGTTTCTTCCGCCCGTTGTCGCAAGGATTTGGCGGCGCGCTCATTTTTAGCGCTCGTTCTGGACACTGCCCCCCACTTTAAGAATATTATCTCATAATATTCAAAACCACACAAACGAGCGCGAACAGTCACCACACATTCTCACAGACTGTAACACCATCAGTCGCTCATGACACTTCACATTCACAATTGATCCTCAATACAATCGTACATTGTAGTTCAATTCCACAATACATGAAATATAGCCACAGGTACATGCCTACAACACTTCATCACACATTCCAAACAATACAAACATACAAAGTTCTGTCTATACAACAATTATACAACACTATACATCACATCATCGCACAGAACACTGACTCGCTCGACATACACTTGAGACACAGGATAACACAATATTAACACAACATATGGCACTCAGCACTGCCCAACACATTCTGATTCGACCTCAGCACTTATCCTGAGTACTTCGAGCAGCGCTTGCGCCCCTTTTTGCGGTGCTCGCTCGATCTCCTCTTGTGTTTCCACGTTCTTTTTCGGCGAGCCCTTTCCAACGACGATATCTGAGGCGTCGTCTCAGCCATCGCTGTCTCTTCCGACACCGTTAACGCGTCATTACATTCGACGGGTCCTGTCTGTTTATTTACCCGCTTGATCATGCCTCTAGATTTTGCCCGGCTGGCCAACTCCGTCTCCTTTACACTGTCGGTCGGTTGAGGTCGTGCCGACGTAAGTCCGGTTGCTCGGCCCGTGAACTGATTCGACACGATCGTCTTCTCCTTCGATGTCTCTTGCGCCGCAGCTTCACCTTGGGCTCTAGTGAGATCCGTCACGGGAAGCTCCTCCACTGTATCTCGCGGCCGCTGTGTTGGCGAGGGCTCTATCTTCGGGTCTTCTCCCAAACATTCTGGATCACTTGGCCCTCGCGCCCCGCCGACGTTTCCGATGACAAGGTCATACAGGGGGGTCGTCATGCATAAAGCAGTAACCTTCCCGCTGAAGTACGGGGTTTCAACCTCAATTTCTGCTTCGGGAAGCATCCGAACCGTACGGTCAATTAGGAAAACCGGTTTCGTTCTGCCTGTCAACTCACTTTCCCGTACCAAATTTCTCCGCACGATAACAGTGGAGCTACCGGTATCTCTTAACACCGTAATCTTTTTGTCCGCAACTTTTCCAGGCAGCGCTGGCATTCCCTTCGTAACACCGGTTGGCTGTTTTGACATTACAGCACCCACAATAGGAATTTTCTCCCCGTTTTTCAACTCTACGAATCCATCAGTGACGGCATTATTATCAGATTTCGGTGCCGCTTGAACACAGAATACCTGGTGAGTTTGACTCACTCCGTTCCGACAAGCATCTGCTTTGTGCCCAGTCTGACCACACTTAAAACATTTTACTGTCGTAGGGCTCGTAAAGATCGTTCGACAGTTTTTTGCGCGATGACCCACTCGGTTGCACAGAAAACATCGCGGAATGCTCTCTGGTGCACGCTTCTTTTCTTCGGGAGCCAATTTCTTCGAATCATCAGGACACTCCTTCTTGACCCTGGCCAAATTAGTGCCACCTTGCGCTTCCATGAATTTATCAGCCAATTCAAGCATGTCTTCAAGTGAGTCAGCCTTCCTCTCTTTTAAGTACAGTGACAGGCCTTGGTGGCAACTAGTAAGAAATTGTTCTCTAATTAGGAGCTCTCTAAGCTCATCGTACTCCTGTGCTGTCCCTGAAAGTTCAATCCATCTGTCGAAATAATGGCAAAGTCGGGCGGCATACTGCGTAGCTGTCTCACCGTCTGCTGGCTTTCCTGTCCGAAATCTGTCCCGGAATCCTTCCACAGTAAATCTAAATCGCTTCAACAAAGCAGCTTTCACCTTTGCGTAGTTGGCTGCATCGGTTGGCGTCAGCCTACCGTACACACTGAGCGCTTCACCACTCAAGCAAGTACTCAAAGCAGTTGCCCATTGCTGTTCTGGCCAATTCTGGCTCCTCGCAATCGTCTCAAATCTGTGGAGGTACGCGTCTAGGTCGTCCTTCCTTTCATCAAACGCTACGAGCAGCTTGCTTGGGTTCAATCGGAAGCCGTGATCTTCCCGTTCGCTGCTTTCAGCTCTAGCTTGGACGGGAGTTTCACTTCGCTGCTGCAAACGGAGCCGCTCGAGTTCCATCTCGTGCTGCCGCTGCCGTTCCCTTTCAGCCATCTCCGCTTCTCTTTCTTCTCTCGCCCTTTCGGCTGCCAACTTCTCTCTCTCCAGCTCCAACTTCAATTGCTGCTCTCTTTCTTCCTTCGCTCTCTCAGCTGCCAACCTCTCTCTCTCCAACTCAGCTTCTTTTTCCGCTTTGGCTCTTTTGACCGCCAACCTCTCTTTTTCCAGCTCGGCTGCTTTTTCTTCTTTTTCCTTCTGGGTGACCCACTTCCGTAGTTCGGCGCCAGAAAGACCCATCTTTTCACCAAGAGCAACTAACTTTTCGAGATCCATTGTGTCTCGCAACTCGCAAATAAAACCTTGCCGCGTGCAAAAAGTATCTGCCTAAATCAGTCTATCGGAGCACTCCCCTGCACTCGTTAACGAGAACACTGAACAACACACAAAATCGTTCCGATAGCACTATCAACAACTCGAGGCTCTTTCTCACTACTTTGAACACACTGTGCACCAAAAGGTCCTGTTTCGCGGACGCCAGATTAATTGTCACACCTGTCCCGTTAAATAGGGAGGCGATCGCCGGGCTAATTCCAAGAGCCGAAGTATCGGCCCCCCGAACCGCACCACGAAAGCGTGGACAATTTAGAAGTGGTCCTTTTTGGTGCGCCAGCGGACGCCGGCTGTGGCCCAAAGAACAAGTCAGAGCCGAGAGTTGATAAACAAACAAATTATATTCTCAATAATGGCAGATCGAAAACAATACATAAGAATGCACACTCCACAATAGTTGCATACAATATGACACCAATCAAACCAATCAATCAACGTACTACACAACACAATCAGCCACACTTAATACAACGGACACGGACAACAATACGCACTACAATGCAGTCGCATGCATTGAACGACCAAGACACTTACAGACTAAAGAGATAGAAAACCTATCCAGTCCAAAGTTCTTGGAACCAAAGTCGAGATGATACTGTTCCGAGAATCACTCACTCAAAGTCCAGCGTTGTTGTCGTTCCGCAGCCCTCTGAAGTTTCTCTTCCAGGAAACCTCGCCGGAGTTTCTCTTCCAGGAAAACTCCCGTCTTCAATAGGCCACTCTCCAAGCTTCAAACTTCTTCGCCGGAAATCCGTCGGCTTCACACACGCAGCTGTTGCTACGCGTCTTCGCTCGATAGCGGTAAACACACGCTCTTGCCTGTAGCCGAGCCTTCACCGCTCAGGTGGAATTCCTCTCTATCTCCTGCTTCGTCACTACGAACGAAACCTTCGCCGACTACACGGCGGAATCCCTACGCGCTCTGGCGTTAACTTCCGTCACCTCCTGCTTTCTCGTCTCGGCCGCTCGATTAAATACCTTCCGCGCCACCTTCCAGAACGTTCTCCTCATTTCGTCGGCGCGATGCGCAGCGAAGGCTGGGGAGAGGCACGAGACGGTTCGACTGCCCTCTCCTGAGGATGATTCACTCGGTCTGACCCCGCCTCCTTCGTTCTAGAAAACTCGCGGCCTTGCTGGGCCGCCGATGTGGGGTGAGGAGGTTCGTCTGCGAAGCCGTACTTCTGCGGGGAGAGCGCGCGCCCGGGAGCCTTGGATGTTTGCTTTCTTTTTTTTTTCTTTTCACCTCGCGGCGTTTCTTCCGCCCGTTGTCGCAAGGATTTGGCGGCGCGCTCATTTTTAGCGCTCGTTCTGTGACAGAGAGTACTGGAATTAAGGGCGAATAGCTGGACGAGGTGCCGAGCCCTTTACGAGTTGGCAAAGCAGCAATATGACGGACAGGTTTTGGCACGTATAACAGCGAGCAAATCGTAGTGTATATAGAGATGAGCACTGAAAAGGCATTAATTGGCAACATCGAAGACGTCAAAAGGGCTACAACGAAGGTGTTGAAAGAGATTTATAGCCCTGCCATTTTTTCTACAGGAACGCGAAAATACAGATCTATCCACAACCAGAGTCATTCAATACATAGTCATTAAAGGACTCGAATGTAACTGAGAAAACAGTTTAATTTGACTGCATTGTTCATATGCCCCGAAGCTTCGTAGTACGCACTGGAGGACGCCGTAGGGGTAGCAGGTCTTAATTAATTTTGATGATGTGACGTTTCTTCAATGTGGACACCAGCCTACACAATACACGGGCATTCGTTTTCCCCCCCATTTTACTTTCTGTCACCATCGGAGCGGTGCCACCACGTCGTCCGGCAATACAACCTGCGGCCTAGCACACAACGCCTTATCCACTGATCAACAGAACGATTTGACAGAATGAAGATTCTTCGGTGTGGCTTGCCAGACAATGCGGGACTGCTTTTTCCCCACATACTGCCACCTGGCACAGATGCGTTATACAAAAACCCAAAACTACAACAAAAACTGCAGCATGCTTGCGCCATCTACCGAAAGGGCTGCGAAGTGCCGGTGGAAACGTCGCCTAGCTACTTCACCGCTACCATATCGACTGAAAGCACGGTGTGTAAATCCTGTAATTATTTTTATAAATGTGAAATATGAATAATAGACATGAAGAGAAATTATCTACGTAACTTCTAAGCATACCGATATAGTAGTCTCACGTTATTTTGAACACCGTAGGTTCCTTGCCACGAACCTGAATCAAGATACACGAGCGTTTCTTTATTTCGCCCGCATCGAAAACGTCCGCCATGTCCGTGGTCGTACCCGCGACCTGAACTTCAGAAGCGAACCCCCCTCCTAGCACTGCGTGTGTGCTGATGCGGCGTGTTACGTTGTGCCAGTGAAGGTACGCGAAACAACAAAACTTTTACTAGCTTCGGGGGAAATGAAATGTGAATGAAATGGCGGGAAAATCCGCGATTTTGAGGCGTGCTTTCGTGAGACTTGTACGAGAGGAGGGAAAAAGAACATCACCGTGACTTCCACAAAATTGGTAGTATTTACGGAACCGGTGGAAAAACACCGAAATGGGTGCTTCGCTGTGGATCCCAAGTAATTAATTATTGCTAAGGGACACCCAGTACGCAACCTACGTTTGTCTTGCACGACGGCGTTCTAAAGTCATCAGTCAAGCGACCTTTCTGATATTCTTGCACCGAGAAATGCTCGCTGCTACTTGCTACCTATAGGCACTGGTGTATGAAATGTGACAGCAGATTTTCCACGATCGATCGGCCCATCCGCAAACAATGGCCGCGTACTTACTTCATGGTCCTTATGAACAAAGCTCCACGAGTGGGTATGTAATAGAGCATGCGCACGGTGCTTTATGGCAGCCGCATCATAATCAACAACGGCCAAGACTTCCATTTTCTACGAAGGCAGAAATGTTTGTGGCTCACGTGCTTAGATTTAGGTGTATACGTTGAAGAACCCCAGGTGGTCGAAATTGCCGGAGCCCTTCACTTTGGGTCGTTAGACCCCAAACATTATTATTATTATTATTATTATTACGGCCAAGATTTCTAATGTATACACACACTCGTGCACATTGCATGATCAACCGATCAGTGTTTGATTATAGCGTTCCTAAATTAGAATGACATGCAAACGTGGAAGGATGCTGGCTTACTTTCTGCTGATTCTCCACACATGATGTATTGCGCTCTAAAATCGCAAATACTTCATCCGAACGTGCACTGAATGCCCTCGTATAACTAAGAATGTTCGATCGATTCATTCGCTTCAGTGCTCCATTTAGGATGTACACTTCTGTGAAACGACTCGTAGGGTCATTGTATGAAGGTGTTTTTTTTTCTTTTTCGGAAAACAGTATTTTATCTACAGTTTGTTCAAAGCATTGCGAAGAACATTGCGTTAGGTGACCACGTGATCCCAAAATGTGATCCCAAATGTGTTTCATCGCGAGATCACACTTGCAAGAGTCGCACCTGGAAGCGTCTGACATTCCTGGGTGAAATGACTACGCTTTCGTGGAAGCCGCACCTGTGATCAGAGGCGACACAGTGAAGTACCACGGAGAGATAAGTGAGATGGGATTCGCTGCTTTCTCGGTGTGGCCAGCCTATAGAGGTGACATGCAGTTGCAGACATGTGGTTCCTTTCGGCAATGATATTGCTTTTAAAACCGACGTTGGAGTCATCGATTGTACACGCACGTAATGAACCGGCACGCGTGATCACACTTGATAGCGCCCTCTTCGCCCTTTTTGCGTTTCTTTTTATCCACTACTTATCCAAAATAGGGTAGCGAATCGGACGTATCCCCATCCTCCTCCCACTCGTTGTACCTTTACAACGTCCATGCATACTGAAAGCCCAACTGAATTAATAATTACGTCACGGTCAAGCTATAGTTCAACTTCAACGTGCTGTTCTCTGTTGTTTAAACCGGGATAACGCAGCCCTATACCTTTCCGCAAACTGTTTATGAGATGTACATTTTCACTCGTAGCGCAAATAAAACAGTGCCAGCTGCATGCAATTCGCTGTTTTCGGCCAGCAGAGCAGCATCACCCTGTAAAACACCAAACTACCCGTGAACATCGTGACACTTCAAAAGCAGGGGGGAAAAAATCAAAGCTGTACATCTTGTTCGGCCGCAGAAAGACGTGCCTTTCATGAGCATTTCTTTCCCGCCACTGTCTCGCGGTACCGTCGTGTAAGTTGTTATTACTTCACGAACGCGGTGGTCTGACATTTGTGCAGGGTGTTGTGACCGGCGCCGGAGCTGAAGAGGGAGCGGCGCTCCTTTAATCTTCAAACCAAACCGAACGACCGGCTGCCTACTGTTAGGACCGGCGCCAGGTCTGACAATGGATCGGCGTTCCTTTTGATGTTCCTTTTTAGTCGCCAAACGGGTTGGCGGCCTGTGTCCGCCATGTATTGTTCCCCCCTGGCCGGAGGGTGCGGCGTCTTGCCGCCACGACACCGTGAGCAGTTCGGGAGACCACAAGTGCAGCTTCTTCTTTGGAAGATGACGGCGGCGGCGGCGGCCGGAAATCGTCCCGCTAATTGAACGAGTCGTTCGGCGACCATTTGAAGCTTGTTTACGGCGGCCCTTTCGATGGATGCAGTCATCAACTTCGGACCCCTCGCCCAGCGACACCCCTTGACGAGGAGGAGCCACGTTCGTGCCACATGGCCGTGCAGTGACCACGCTTCAATTTTGAACGTTCACGTGGACCGTGCGTGCTCGTCACCCTCGCGGGTAATGTGTGATCCGTGGTTGGACGGTGCCCTCTGTACGCGGTCCCCGATCTAGGGATCTGGGGAGGACAGACCCTTTATAATGAGCCCCCACGGCTCATTCGGTGTGCTTTTTTTCGAGAAGAGAACCAGGCAGAACAGAGCAGAACCGAGCAGAACCATGTAGAACCAAGCACCATGGAGCGCTATGTTAGGAGTCATGTGGAGGCCTGCCACGTTTGAGGGCTCACCGTGTAGGGAGTTCGCAATGTATATATTGTAAATAAACCCTCTTCAAGTCTCTCTTCCTCCTGCCTCGACAACTTCATCCCGGACCTCCGGTGTCTGGAAACCCCGGTCGCAACAACTGGTTGGCAGCGGTGGGATACGAGTCTGCGACGGAGAGCGACATGTACCGGAGGCCAGCCGAAAGCCCTGGAACTCGGCGGGATCGAAGCAGCGTACCACCACCGCACGTAATGGGGTGAGTGCCTGGCTTTGTGCTTGAGATATATCGAGTCTTTTAGCCTAGATTCGTTAAAAGATAGATATAACCAACAACTGCCTGGCCACTGTGGTTGTTATCTCAGCACAAGGCAGCACTGGATGATTATCTGAGCAAGTACGCTAAAGCAGGAAAGCTTAGATGATTCAATAGGAACAAGTGGTAATGTTTCAAAATTTCTAAGGGTACGTTGCGGGTTAAATTTTAGGATGTTGTAAAAAGCAGGAGTGAAAAATTAACAAGAAAAAGTAGAGAGGGATGTTGGCCACGTAGTGCTACTTGGGTGCTTAAGCTTGTGGTCTCCGCTGTGAGATTTGCCAGGCTTCAATTTCTCTAGACCCAGAATTGAAACGCTGGTGGGTTTGTGTTTTGTCACAGCTGAGCCAAAGCAAAGTAGTCGCCATGGATCTTACGAGATTGACGAGAGAGGACCTGCTGAACCTGTGTTGGGATCTGGAGCTAGATTTTAATGATGATATGCCTGCTTCTAAACTCCGCGAAGTGATTCTCGAAAGCAATAGTGACAATGAGGAAATCGAGCACTTCGGGAATATGTACTTATTGGACCAGGAGGAGGAAGTACAAAGGGCGCAAAGAAAGGAAAGATGGCGCCAGGAGGAATTGGAAGCTGAGCGCAGGCATGAAGAACACATAAAAAGGATGCAGGAATTAGATGAAGAGATAGAAAGGCTTAATTGTGAATTGGTGGCATTGCAGCAGAGTGGTCAATCCATAGATGTAGCGCACGAACGGTGCGATGTAGCGGCGGTGCCATTTGAGACCGAAGCGAAGGCTACAGGTCAGACATCTGTAGATGAAGTGCACGAACGGTGCGACGTAGCGGCGGTGCCGATTAAGGCCGAAGAGAGGGCTACAGGTCAGAAATTTGCAGATGTACCGCACGAACGGTGCGTTTCAGCAGCGGTGCCGTTTAGGGCCGAAGAGAGTGCTGCGGGTCTGATATCTGTAGATATAGCGGCGGTGCCGTTTGAGGCCAAAGAGAAGGCTAGTGCCTGTAAGGGAATGGAACAGGTTTTAACCCATTCTGAGGGAAAAGAGCTCGCGGTCACAGCAGGGTGTGAGGGTTCCGTGGTGGTGGAAACGAAGTTAAGATTAACAGAGTGTTCCATCGAACCTTGCAGCCCTGTAGACCATGTTGATGAGCGTCAGAGGCGGACGAAAGGCTCCAGGTTTGGCACCAAGGAATGTGCCAAACGGAGAAAGCGTCCGAAAAACAGAAGCGCGGCAAGGCTCGCGATCAGCGCGGCGCGTTTGACGAGGACCTTCAAACGGCGTGGCGGATTTGCGAGAAAAGGCCCGTTGTCTTCTCTGACTGGCTTAAATCGCATGCGTCTGAGCGGCCGGAGAGTAAGGAACAGAAGTGCGCAATCTACGCGGCCGCGGTCTAACGATGAACTGATAGGCAATCATCAGGACTGGGCGCGCGAGATGGCGGAGGAGCATATCGGTGATGAAGAACGTCAGAGTAGGACGAAAGGCTCCCAGGTCCGCACAAAGAAGCGTGCACAGGGGAGAAAGCGTCCGAAGGGCAACAAAAAGGCAAAGCTCGAGATGAGCACAACGCGTTTGAGTAAGGGTTTCAAACGGCGTGGTAAAATCGCGAGAAAAGTGCCGTTGTCATCTCTGACGGGTCTGTATCGTATGCGTCCGAACCGCCGGAAAAGAAAAGCGCATCGTACGCGGCAGTGTTTGAAGGATAGATTGCTAGGCAATTATCCAGACAGTCCGCGCGAAAAATCAGATGAGCATGTGGGTGCTGGTGAGCATCAGAGATGGGCGAAAGGCTCCGTAGACGGCACCAAGAGACGTGCAAAACGGAGAAAGCGCCGTAAAAACAGGCAGGCAAAAATCGCGACGCGTTTGAGGAATGTATTCAAATGGCGGAGCGAAATTTCAAGAAAGTTGCCGTATCGCAAGCGTCCAAGCGGCCAGAGAACAAAGAAAAGAGAAGCGCATCGTGTGCGTAAGTGGTCGAGGGGCAAGAGACCCTTCCGTTGTTCTCGCGGTGCATTGGACGGGGTGCGGGGCAAAAGAGTCGGTGGTTTTCGAGGGGCAGGAAGCGACAGCAAGTCGGCTTCGAGGAACGTCGCGGGGTTCGGTAGCAGGGCGATTGACGCGTGTTGTAGACCCCGCTTCTCGAGAAAATCGTTCCGGGCGCGACCACCGCGAGTTCGACTCAGAGTTGTTGCGAACAGCGGTTAGCCTCTCGGAAAACGTCGACTCGGGACTGTTGAAAGGAACATTTTGTTTGTTTTTGTGATTTTGTAAATAACTCGTTTGTACTTTGTTTTCGTTAGCGCTCTATCATTTTGGTAGCCTATATGCGTTGTATAGATCTATTGGAAGGATAGTGACACGCATTAGAGCGTACAGAATTAGGCGTTTGTCATCGGCACCGGAGTTGGTTTGTATGCGTCCGAGCCGCCGGACAAAACGAAAAAAAAAAAAGCACGTTGGGTAGAAAGGCAGACCCTTTCGTCGCTCTATCGACGGCATGTTTGATGGACTGCGGGAGTGCGAGGTACTCAGCGAGAGTAAGAACGCAGGTTGTCAGCGCAGAGCTTTGCGGGGGTCGGAGGCGAAGCGAATGGGTTTTGCCATTGTTCCATTTCCCGTTCGCCTAGAAAGACCCACAGGACGCGACACCGCGCGTTAGTCCCAAAAAGGAGTAGACATCCGTGAGCTTTTGACGATGGTCATTAGTGGATTTATTTTGTTTTGAAATTTGCTTTTGACTGTTTAAGTTGTTTTGGATTTTAATGTGTTTTTTAAGAATCTCGTCTACCAAATAGTGTTTAGGTAACACATTTTTTGGTTTTGTTCATTTCTTGGGCGTTGTACGTTTAGCTAAGGTAAGCGTTGTGCGATTGCATAAACGACACGCATAGGAGCCTGCGTCATGGTAGATACGTGTAAATGAGCAGGAGCAACGTTATGAACTAATTATGACTGAGCGTAGAGACGCAAAGTTATTGCTTGCGAGATTTTTCAGGATTCATGCGAAACTTTTTTTGTTGTTCATTTAATGTTTTGTTCGCATGTGTCCGGTGTGTAAGAAAAGCTAGCTCGTGAGTTTATATGTATGCTTTGTGAAAGTGGCAACAGCAAGGGAACGGTTAGGTGGTATCTCCTCCAGGCAGGCGCACTGTGATGTGCGTTTGCGGATGTATAATAAAGAGGTTCCTAATGCAGGTGCAGCACGGCAGTTATGCTTTCGTCTTCTCAAGAGGAATTGACGACTGGCTTTGGCGGCACTAAATTTCGGGAACTAAAAGATAGCGTGAAGTAAAATGCTTCATTTTATGAGTATGATACCTGGTGGGTTACGGCGGATTACTCACGCAGGCACTCGGGTATGCCACGGTGAGCGCATCACTTGACAATTAGTTTTCTTGAAAGCAGTTTGATGGGAAGATTATTATCGGATCGGGGTTAGGAGTTTTGGTGAAACCTCAGAGAAACGTCCCGATTGCTGCTTTGTGTTTGGTAATCCTGCTTAAGTAAGGTTGCTTTTGGATAATTTGTCGGACTCGACGTGTCTCAGTGCGGGCAGGGTGCTCTCCCGTGCCTGTGGTGGTGTGTATGAATGCTTTTCCCAGAGGGGAGCCACAAGGAACGAGAGGGAAAGAGTCCTTGGCTGAGCGTCATCAGCAGTGGCCTGGAAGACAGCACTACACAGCGACACTTCGAGCAACCTGTGCAGCTGGTCACCCTCAGGTCGCTTCTCCCGCCGGCGGACGAGCTGTTGTGACCGGCGCCGGAGCTGAAGAGGGAGCGGCGCTCCTTTAATCTTCAAACCAAACCGAACGACCGGCTGCCTACTGTTAGGACCGGCGCCAGGTCTGACAATGGATCGGCGTTCCTTTTGATGTTCCTTTTTAGTCGCCAAACGGGTTGGCGGCCTGTGTCCGCCATGTATTGTTCCCCCCTGGCCGGAGGGTGCGGCGTCTTGCCGCCACGACACCGTGAGCAGTTCGGGAGACCACAAGTGCAGCTTCTTCTTTGGAAGATGACGGCGGCGGCGGCGGCCGGAAATCGTCCCGCTAATTGAACGAGTCGTTCGGCGACCATTTGAAGCTTGTTTACGGCGGCCCTTTCGATGGATGCAGTCATCAACTTCGGACCCCTCGCCCAGCGACACCCCTTGACGAGGAGGAGCCACGTTCGTGCCACATGGCCGTGCAGTGACCACGCTTCAATTTTGAACGTTCACGTGGACCGTGCGTGCTCGTCACCCTCGCGGGTAATGTGTGATCCGTGGTTGGACGGTGCCCTCTGTACGCGGTCCCCGATCTAGGGATCTGGGGAGGACAGACCCTTTATAATGAGCCCCCACGGCTCATTCGGTGTGCTTTTTTTCGAGAAGAGAACCAGGCAGAACAGAGCAGAACCGAGCAGAACCATGTAGAACCAAGCACCATGGAGCGCTATGTTAGGAGTCATGTGGAGGCCTGCCACGTTTGAGGGCTCACCGTGTAGGGAGTTCGCAATGTATATATTGTAAATAAACCCTCTTCAAGTCTCTCTTCCTCCTGCCTCGACAACTTCATCCCGGACCTCCGGTGTCTGGAAACCCCGGTCGCAACAAGGGCCCGTCGAACAGATGCGTGCGCAAGGGACACGAACGCGCGACGTATACAGCCCAAATTATTGACTCCGCAGCCTGTTCTCCGTGCAACTCTGACTCCTGACTTTTCATCCACGTTGTTATATCCCGTCATCTAATCATTTCTTCTGATCTCCCCTCACTCCTAACTGAGCCCGAGAGATAACACGCAAACGTGACGTCCCCCCCTCTTCTCTCTCTCTTTTTTTTCCCAGAGCGCATCTCCCTCGTCATCACGGCCATCCGAGCTGTCAGTCAAAGCGAACAGCAACCACGGCGCGAAGGGCAAAGTTGAAACTTGCCGGGCGAGTAACGGCACTGAGGGGCAGTTCGTGCACCAAGCCGTGCGTGTGGCTCAAACACAGCGGCGAGGCGAGACGGACCAACTAAATGCAGCAGCATCAACAAAAGCGACACTCGTCCCCGGCATCCAGGACGAACGTGCCGCTGCAGCGCGTTCTGTTTATACACGGTGGCGTGCGCTTGGGCCAAATGGCCGAAATTGCAGGGCACGATGCTCCCCACCGCCATTTTGTGCCTCCTCGTGCCCCAACGCCCCACTGTTAGACGGTGTTGCTGCCGTGCGTGTGCGAGTGGCTATTACGGAAAGCGAAGCCAGGGTACAGTCGCTCGGCCCTCCCTTGTTGTTTTTGCTCGCGCATATACACATGCATGTAGGCATCGGCTGGCGCGCGATGTTTGCGCAAGAGAGAAAATGGGAAAATCACGGGGTCTCCGCCAAAACTGCCACGCGGACAGCGAGCAGGCCTCCTCTTTACGCGCCGAAGGAAAGGCGTGGCGTTGTTTCACGCATGACACGTGTTCTTTTCGACGAGAACTTCGGCGAGATGGGCGTAATACTATACTGATGCAGCGATACAAATGACGACATGTTTCTAAATATGTACGACGCGCCGCTGTGACCGGATGATAATAAATACACAACTAACTTGTTCGCATCGGAAAAGCAAGTGCATTACAAGAGGTTTAACCATTAACAAACGAAGTCTGCACGTGGTCACTGGCGACGTTGCTCCGAGACTTGACATACGAAGCTGCGAACTAAGTCCTTCTGTCGGAAAGTGATTGATTGATTGATTAAATGATTGATTGATATTTGGGGTTTAACGTTCCAAAACCACCATATGATTATGAGAGACGTCGTAGTGGAGGGCTCTGGGAATTTTGACCACCTCGGATTCTGTAGGAAAGTGACCGTTCAGTAGCGAGAAGGTTTTTTTTACTATTTGGGGAAATTACGTTTATAGAAGAAGAAGCAAGGCACAGGGAAATATTTGCTACTGACCATACTGTACCTGCCTATAGAGCTACCGTTGCTGCCCTGAAAGACAGCTTGTCGAAACGTTAGCTCCACAGAGAGACAACCCGTGTTCCAGGAATTCTTACTTCTTGCACGGCGAAGCACACCCATAAATCAAACTCTCTCGAGGAGGTGACTCATCGAGAGATGTAATGCACAATAGTTATGTGAACTCATGAACATCATTCGCCTTGCTGTGTGCGCTGTTCTGCCACAGTCGTCGAGAGAGTATATCTCCTGGTCTCGCACACCAGCCCTGCTATATCGTGGAGAGCTGAGCAGCGGACAGGCGAGAAAAGATTGCAGAAAGATTTATTTTACCTTACCTTAGTTCCCTCACAAGTAGCTTCAAGCTCGAGAACTTATGACGGTTCAGATCACGTCAGGCTGTAGCGGATACGAAGTTTTAGAAACGCCTGTATCACTTAGAAGTGTGGCATCTTGGGCTAGTTGGTATGGCATGACGATAGTTATAGCGCGAGAACAAAACGACGACACAGAGACAAGAGTATTTCGTGTCCTTCTTGTCTCTGTGTCGTCATTTTGTTCTCGCGCTATAACTATCGTCATGCCTGTATCACAGTAAGGCAATCTTCGAATTATAAAACTCAGATGAATGAAACCAACTGACATTGTCCCACACCAGTGAAATTAGGGGCCCAGATGAAGCATTTGGGCGTTAGCTAAATAGGATTATTGATCTATCAGTTGCTGCGTTGCTGCAAAACTTTTGGTGGAGGCCACAACGACAGGATAATACATCGTCACAAGCTTAGAATATTCCTATAACCAATGGTCAGAAAATTAACATAGTGTTGAAAAAACTTAACATGTCCATCCGATATAACACTGTTAACGTACTGGATGAACATGCGTATTAAACAGCGTTCAAACATTAACGTATTGTATAAAATAAATAAAGATATCAATGTCGATAGAAAAGAATGTGCAATACAAAGAAATATCATCGTTCATAACGAATGGCACCCACCTTCGCAAAGGCAGGATACACATGTGCACCGAAAAATGGTGCAGAATTTTCAGCTGTTATTCCTAGCGCAAAGACCCACTTTCACTTGAGTACGAATATCTTTATTATAGGCGCTTTAATTGGTCACCAGATCAAGCCGTGTTACAAGGATACGTGGAATCACCGGGTTAATCCCACTAAATTGAGTCAGCTAGTACAGCGTGTAAACAACCGAAGTTCAAATATTGCACCCAAATATATAATCTTCAGTAATCCCTTCCCCCTCTCAAGTTTACTCCACGCTGTGTTGTGCCGCATGCGGAAACGGGCGACGCGATGTCGCGCCGCGCCTCTTCACTTGATTTTCCACCGTGGCCGATGGTTGGGTGAAGCAGTTCTGCTACGAAATCTGGGATTGGCGTTTGTGTGGTGCGTGCGTTGCCGACGCAATACCGCACCAGGAAAGGCTGCCGCATCACCTCTCGGGCAATCTTCCATCGCTGCTCGCATCCGTCACATCGCCGCGCATGCTCGCGCCGCATCAAAGCACCGCCACCCGTCCTAGCTTGTGCACATACGCGTCATGACACCGCGGCATATTCCGATGACGGGGGAACGGGCGGGCGTGCTCGGACCAGAACGAGGTCGCCACGGCAGTTTAAGGCGCGGATCTTCGCGACAAACATCGCACTGGGGGCCTCTACGCATACAACGCGAGCGTGCTGCGCCCCTTCGCTTTCTTTTTTCTTCGCAGTTTGATCTGTTACCCCGAAGCTGCGGCGTTCCCAGCGACGGCCTTACCCGCACGCCTCATCCCCCTTCCCCTCTATGGAGCCGAGCCATTTCGTCACGCCCGATGGACCCGTGAACATTTCAAGCGTCCTCCGCATTATCTCACATTTTCATTCATTCCTTCTTTTTCCTTCGTCCTCTTCGGTGTCGACGCTTTTGGGTTTCGCCCTTCGGATGGCGGGCAAAGCGAGCCGACCGGGACGCAGAGAAGCACAGAATGCATAAAGAAATCAAACTCCAGTCTCGGAAGATTCGTGCAGGGCACGGAGTGTGTTTAAATGCATTATTCCGGCATGAAGCAGAGAAGAGCGCGCGCAGCGCCATACATCCCTGCATGCAGCGGAGTAGCGCGGCGAAGACGCACGCACAGTAATCACGAAAAAGGAAAAAGAAGTAAACGTGCTACTATCTCACTCTACAAGTATTTCGCAAGCTGGGCGATACGCAACGATCATCGCCATAGAGACTGGAACTCAATAATTGTTCGGGCTCAATGTTCCAAAAAGACAATATGAAAATAGAGAGCTTGAGAATTGGGGCCCTAAGGAGCTTGGGGACGCAGCAAATCAGCGAGTGGCCAGGGCGCATGCGCAGAGCTCAAGGCGCTCGTGGGCTCTTGAGCTCGCGTTATCCCAAAACCCAAAAATTGAAAACTAGCGTGGGCATCCAAGGCGTCTTGAGTCGCCAGCAACACGATGCAGACGCAGCATTGTCCACGACGCAGTATAGCTCGCGCGCCGCATAAACAGAATTTCGCCACTTGTGGCGCTGAGTGAGTTTGATCCAACGCCACCCAGTTCTCAAACACTGCTGATCCTCCGAACACAAGAGCAACCTACTCAACTCAGCTGGGTACCCAGTGTGTTAGGCCCCAATAATCAAACTCTCTAATAAGGGACTGTGTATAGTGGAGGGCTTTGGAAACTTCAGTTGGCATCTTAGGCTGAGGTGTACTGGCAACGTGACGGTGGAAGGAAAGTTACGTCAGACAACCGCCCGAGTTTTATGCGCGGCTACAGGCCGGATGAACGTGTGAACCACAACACTCGAATCCATGACAGTAGCGCCGTCTGCGAGAGACACCATTCAGCAGAAGACAATTTCATTTCGTCCTGGGAATAAAAGAGCAAATGACGGAAAACCATACATTAAGATACACTTGCGAGACGCTACGTATCCAGTGGGCGTGCGTCTGTTCTCCAGGCCGTTGTGCTGCATCTGTTATATTCGCAATGCCCACAGCCTATAGGTGGCACGCCGTGCAATCCAAGATGGCTGCGGGAGGATGATACACCCGTGAACTCGCATAGGAAAAGATAGGACGCACGGACGTACTGCCCGTGCCGCTCTCACCGGATGAACTCTTGATCATCAAGTGAACGTATATCGGGCCAAAGTATACTTTCCCGAACGATAGGAACTGCTGAATGTTCGCTACCTCATTACTTGCCGCAGGGCGAAGGATGGTGGTGTCAGCTGATCAACCGTGCATCAACGATGCTTCGCGTAATCTTGTGCGTGCTACAGAAACCTCCGCGAGCCCCGCCATGGTGGTCTAGTGGCTAAGGTACTCGGCTGCTGACCCGCAGGTCGCGGGATCGAATCCTGGCTGCGGCGGCTGCATTTCCGATGGAGGCGGAAATGTTGTAGGCCCGTGTGCTGAGATTTGGGTGCGCGTTAAAGAACCCCAGGTGGTCGAAATTTCCGGAGCCCTCCACCACGGCGTCTCTCATAATCATATGATGGTTTCGGGACGTTAAACCCGACATATCAATCATCAATCAGAAACCTCCACGAACTAGAATTAACGTAAGAACTGAACGGAACTCCGAGATAATTTGTGCCGAGCCTGCCTGGCGGATTTGCCGCAGTATATAGTGGGCCACTAGCGAGTAGCGCACGTCATCATGGCTGCACAGGACCGAATGTTTAACGTAACGATGGTTTGCAAACATATTACGCCGTCTTCATTGCTTGCGCTGTAAGCATCAGGCAGCTGCTTCTTCTACAGGACACAAGCATTTAATTTCCTATTAAGTAGCGCTTGTGTCAGAGCCATGATCCAACTCGAACAGTGGGCAATTCGCTGCACTCGATCGGATGTTGTATGGTTCCGTCAGGGCGATCGAAACAAGGATATCGAAACGAATACACGTATGCTCTTTTTGCAACGTCAAAATTGTTAATATTCGTTGAACAACAACGTCGTTTGGACGGCACCGGTGAAGTGCAGGATAAGTTAGCGTGGACTGTTGTCGTAACTGCATATTTCATTGATCTAGCCATTTCGCTTCGCTGGTCGAGCTCGAGCGTGTTGGTGGCATGGGGCGCTTTGTAATATTCAGTGTAATTGGACCAGATGCAATGCACAAGAAAAACTATATGCTCTTATTTTGAGCTGGCTGAAGGATATTGTACAATAAACCAAATCAAATTGACTTTCGAGCATGAAAAAACATTAACGCATCACAGGACGTGAAGTGCAGCTCACTGCTCGTGAGCTACCAGCTGATCGTTCATCGCCGCTGTCACTCTCAGTGTGTTGACAACAATCTACGTCTAGTAAAAAATCTTCAACATCAAGACGGCTTATTTGAACATTGCTGAAAGTAATCTAAGGAATCATCTCCGCCAAACGACTTCGATAACACCAACAACGCGTCATTCACCACTCACAACACACAGATGGCGTCACTCACCACGTTTATCTGAGGGTGCGGAGAACATTTCACTCCGATACTCGGCAAGAAAGGAATCGCTTGTAGTGTGCTGCCATCTATCAACGAACGTAAAAAAACAAGCGGCACAGCGTAGGCCAAGGTTCCGAAGTGCAAATCGCGAGTCTGCGCTACTTTACGCGTACAATGAATGTTATGGGATTGATGCACTACAAAAGCACTGACGAATTCTATACGCACGTAAAACAAGTTTTAACTGGAATGGCCAGACGATTACATTTGACTATACAAAGTGGCTATACAGAAAATCTCGCGAAGCTGATATGTGTACTCTACGGGCTATAATCGAAAGTGCGAGTTTGCACGTATTTTCATAAAAACTTCGCGTCTCGCAAGAACGACTCAGATTTATCGTGCCACAGACGGTCCAATACATTCACTGATTCACGCAACATACAAAGTGGTTTGTGTTTGTTGCTTGCTAACGCGTTAACACTCAGCCCAGCACCGCCGAACGAGAAAGCGTTGCGAGCGCCTGCCTACGGATAGAGGTGTGCGCCGAGGCGATTTTGACCGGCGGCGGCGTGGGGGTCGTACAGAGTCGGCGGCGGCGGCGTTGTCGGCGCACGCCGGTTTTTTCATCGGCGGCGGCGTGCGGCCAATTTTCGTCGGCGGCGGCGGCGTCGGCGGCGCAGAAACCGAAACTGAAAATTCAAAAGGCTCTTCCGCCACAGGTTACTGAATTAGTTGAAATTCTGGAATTTTAATCCAAATAGCATAAATGACACTACACAGATGTGTCGACATCCCGATGAATGCAAAGCGTTTTGTAACATAGTTTTTATTTCGCTTTCATGAAAAAATAACGCGTATTTCAATCTATGTCCATGTTCTACGGTAAATGTGCAGCACTTTGCTTTTTTTACTTTAAGATGTTGTTTTAAGTTGTTGTTGTTGTTGGCAACGTCAAACTTCATGAAACCTTTTTTCATTGAACAATGAGCAAGCAGTGACGCACGTCACTCATTTCGCTTTTTCCGGGTCTGATCTTACTTTTACATTGTACGCTGCACAAAAGAAGAAGCACCTCTGCTTCGAGTTTTCTTATTACGATTGCATGAAACCGCTTTTTTGAGTATCTGTCATGCTTTGAATGTAACTTTCCTTCAAACGAATCAAAATACCTACTTTTCGCAATGTGAGAATCTTTTATGCAGCGGTATAGGATGCGGAAGGAAACAAATCTGCGCAATTTATTCAACTAGTTTCTCAGCGCGGTGTTCAATGAATGAAGTGTAGACATGGGCGAGGCGGGTGGTGCAAAAAGGACACTTGAACCCTTCAAGCTCCACCAGCACTTGCTACCCCACTCTAGCGACACCAACACGACCTACTCCCTCAGTCGTGATGCAAGTTGAAAGAAGGGTTTGCAACCCCCCAAGACAAAAACCTGTCGATGGTCATATGTGCAGATGAGAGCAAATGCAATATTTGCTCAGATAGACAGCCCATACTGGTCACGAGCTGGGCGTCCGTTGACCACGCCTGCAGAGAACGTTGACTCCCCGAACCCTTGGTGTTTGGTCAGGGGAGGGGAACACCCCTTGCAAGTGGGCCCCATTAAAATTTCTCTTAAAAAACGTCACAAATAAGGATGCTTGATAAGTATGTATAAAACATTCAACTTTTCAATGCTTTTTTGTAGCGTGTTCACGTGCTGAATACCAT